>JADDOH010012159.1:0-75142 GCA_016648135.1 Agrypnia vestita
CGAAACTCATATAAGGAAAAAACTGAAATTTCATTTTTTCGCAGACAGCAATATCAAGGAAAAATCAAACGGCGTGAAAACAAATGAATGACTAATTTTGAAAAAGGAATATCACAGCTATAAAATGACCGTCGTTTGAATTCTGGATTCCAAGTCGAATGCCCAAGGTATCGAACTTCAAAGTAGCCAGTTTTAGAATACGGAAATGTTGAAAAGTAATTATAATCGAAAAAAGAGTGGACTGTTTACAAAGTTTATTTGATTATTTATAATACGTAAGTTGGACTTAAATAATTGATTTGTATTTGTATGTATATTTTTTATTATATTACGACTTTCAAAGCTTGTGCTATATCTTATCACTCTACATTATTACTTTTTTTTGTTTTTGAATTTCTATTATTTTATGTTTTTCTTATGATTCTGCTTTTTATATGTATGCTTTTTACTTTATATTATGTTTATCTTTATATATTTGTATCTGTATTTTAAGTATTTTCTTTCCCTTTATGTCATTATTATGCTTACATGTTATTATTTTTTCTTTAAACTATATATTCTGTTAATGTACACTCTACCTATCTGTTGTAAAAGCCCTATAGGGCGTTAATTTAAAAAAAAAAGATTTTATTAATATTTTTCCTTCTTCTTCCTTGCACTGTCCCAACTCATTTCCTAGGTAGGTTTTTGGGGTCGGCTCTTCTCGTTCTCAGGATATATCTTCTTCGGTTCTGGGTATCGCTTTCTTCCAAGCCGATTCTCTGTAATATTTTGAAACATTGAGTCATCCAGGAGTTCTTTGGTCTTCCTCTGGATGGCTGTCGATAAAGCTCCAAAGACATTGCCTGCTTCACTGTGTGATCTCGTGGTCTCCGTCTTATGTGCCCATATGATACATGCATACATATGTGTACATTATGTAACCACGACCCCTCCTACCCCTCCCTCCATTACCAAATCTGTCTATATTTGATCGTTAATTTCAGCACATTCATTGTCCGGAAGAAGGGAGTAATATTAATAATTATCGCCGCCATGGCGAAGAGCTCTTCCAAATAATAAATCTCTCTTCAAATGGGGAGTAGGTATATCACAAAAATTTTATGTTTATGTAAATAAGAATATTTTTATTAATTAGATACAATAGTATTAGAATTAAACATGTTTGAACCCCGCGTAAAAACGCTGAATCATAAACAACATCTGAAAAAATATATAATACGATAGAATTAATTTTTTCAATTGCACACGAGATGTTGTTGACGAACGACGCGCTGTTTCATTTTTGTAAAAATTTAAAATACCAAATTTACGTAGGCTGTACATCCGTTCTTAAAGAGATTCGAAACAGAAGGTGCGATGTCAAATTAAAGAACGTGTGTCATATTTTTTTCTTGCTTCAGAATGTGGCATAAAAGTTTGCTATTTTTAAAATTAATAATCATGTTTAACCACGTAGTAAGTGCCATAAACATGAAAAAGATTACATTATTTTAATTTTTAAAATTATAAGTAAATGCATCATTAAAATGACAAGGGTTAGACGATAGATTTACCAGAGTATTCCAACAACTATTATATTAGTTTTAATATTTAAAGCATATTTGAACTATCCAGTTAGACATTTTAACATAGCATCGGTATAATCACTTGAGTTTATTATCTAAAACCAATGAGTTTCAGAGCTTCAGCTATTTCTTCAAGGCGGTATTTTTTTTTGATTGATTAGAAACATTAATTTAAAAAAAAATAATATTCCTGTTCCTAATACATTTCTGTCGGTAGAAAATATAATATAAATTTTAGTAGATACTTGGTAGGTATATGAAAATTATGGAAAAAAAACCACCTCAGTGATCTTAAAATGACTGAAATATTGGGAATATTTTTAGAATAGGATTGGTGATTAAATTCAGTTCATGTGTTGGGTACTTTTATTTATTAAAAATATAGAATTGCCTACACGGAATAAGTCAATTTTCTTACTATTTACAAACTCAGCTAAACGCCTGGGCTGTGAAAAAAGAACTAAGACCATGAACGAGGACCGACCCACGACCAGGAAAGACATCACTAGGCGAAATTCAGCGGCGACGAGGATTTTTCTTACAGCCACTCTTGAATCTTTCTTTGAATCTTGTTTTCCTATCCGCCAAGTTTTCTCCACAACCAGCCACAATCACCCTCAGGTGGTTATGGTGGTGGATGGCCCTTGGTGTCACATCGAAAATATGCGAGTTTGGTGGGGGTGGCAAACATACAAATATCAAATAATAAAACTGAAAAATTAAATGCTGGAACCTGGATTCGAACCACGGACCTCTGTGTTTCGCGCACAGCGTGTTACCAATTTCACTATCCCAGCGACTTAACAAGTCGTCAATATTTGATAGTTATATATTTCTCTTTGAATTATTAATTCACTTATTTATATTATTCCATTTTTATTCGGGAAGTAATCGACTGTTTACGAGAATATCAAACGAAGCTTTGACGTCTTCTCGCTAGTCGATTTCCGAACAATGGAACAATTAATTTAAACATCTAAGAATATAATATTTTGGAGCATTTGTATTCAATCGGCATTTGCGCACCCCTGCGTCCTGCGTCACTGCCGAGAGTGAGATTCACATCACTATCGGCACAAAGGCTTTTTAATCTTCAACGTCCTCCGCCGTAGGTAGGCACTCCGAGCACAGCTTGATACGTAACAGTCTGCCTAGAGTACGTCAGCGTCAGTCTGGTGCGATACTAGCCGCGTGTCGGGTACCCGGTAACCAGGTATTTCAGTGTGAAAAATCTTCATGTAGTGGCGCGCGTATATACGCGTTCATAAATATTATTGTTGAAATTACTCGCAAATTCATGTTTATATACCTGTCTCTGTGTGTGACAGCACTTCACTTATCGCTATCAAAATATTTATACCTTAATTATATCTTAAAAGTTCGCCTCTGATATCCTTCTTATTTTTCTTCCTCGACCCCTTTATTCTAATTGGATCGGGGGTCTGTCGCTTGGACAGCACTCTTCCACCGCTCTCTTCCCTTCTGAGGCCACCGGTAGTTCTATGTTTCTTCGCAGTCTCTCCATTTGTCTTTTGCATGTTCAACTTGGTCGTTATGCCTTCTTTTTGGTGCTGACGAAAATATCTGCCCTAATTTTCTTATGGATTATTATTATATAATAATATTATTGTCATAAACGTTAACGAAAACAACATTATCCTTTGATTTAATGCGTTTTCTTTTATAAACACAACTCATATCTAACTAATCAAATTGATCTAATCGCTCTCTAAAGGCGAATTGCCTAATAGTTCGTCCTTAAAACTTTCTTCACCCTATCTGTATCTTCATTAAACATTTATAGGTTCAATTTTCTCTTCTCCTTTCTTATGCTCTTGGAAGAGCAGTGGTGGTAGCTGTGTCAAAACAGCGCCCTTTGCCTCAATCTGCAGCATTACTGACGGCTTTCTGTGAGCCAGCTATCTCGTGAGTGTCCTAAACACATCTATCAGGATCGATTCCTCAATTCTGCCTTGTAGTTTCTCCATTGCTACGTACGTTTCGTGACATTTGCGAAGTACATGTATTTCAACATATCTTAATAGTTCGTCATTTCAACATTTTGTCTTTACCCTTCGACCTCTTTTAAAGTGAAATGTGCCTCTTCACTTCAAAATGTGAATTAAGAAATACGTCACGGAAGGTATTACTTAATTCACAGCTGCTGTTAAGTCTGATCACATCTCTGTAACTGCCAACAAATCAACTAAGTTATTGTCCCGGGCGGGTAGTCAATGCATTTCGTTACGTTTTATCGTCTTCATTGATGTTTTCTGAGCTTTTCTAGCTTTAGAAAATATTTTTTTCGTCCATCTAAGGAACAACTTAAAAAACCCTTTTTTAGTTTAAAACACGTGTTTTTTAAATATATACGAATAGGTCACGTCTTGATAGAAAATATGCCGAATGGATTTTACACTTCACAACACATACACACAAAGTTTACAATAATATTAGTTATTGTTAATATTATAATAACCAGCATTGAGAACAAGTTATGTATATGCTATAATCAAAAAGACAATCATTTTTCCTGTAGTATAATTCAACATTGAATAAATTATATTTTTCTAAGAATTTTCATTCGACAATACATACAAACTAAATCCATGTTTATTGTGATAACATCTGAATATGTGTGCGAGTATGGTATATCTTTATTCTGTGACTGTATGTTTAGTGAAAGTAAATATGTGTGTAAGGACCAGAAAGAGACAAACTATTTTCGTTCTAATAGGTGTGCTATAGGTAAAAAATAGGTGTACGTTCAAATAAGTTTATTTTGACTATTTTTCGTGAGTCGAAAAATGTACAATTCCGTATTTTATATCATAATAATTGAAAATAATTTACTGTCCTATTAATTGGAGAATTTTTAGAAGCGTTCATTCTGCAGCCATTGGAGTAAAATATTGCAACATGGCGGTAGTACTTCTGCAACATACACACTTTTTAGATAATGTAATGATAAACTTACTGTGAAATAAAATATTAAGTGATCTGTCTTATACATATTAGCACTCTTATAGTTTAAAATAGTAGTAATAATAAAAAAAAACTGTATCGTCCGAGAATCAACCTCGGGTGGCCCGCATGGAAGGAGAGTATTTTACCATTGATCCACCAGAGTAATCATAAAACTATCATTTTATTTTTAGTCAAATCACATAGTTTAATCAAATCATCAAAAATGAATATGTCGTATAAATACATGTTATCATTTATCAATCTTTTGTTAAAACGTGATTCACAAGTAATAATAACCTTATTACAAGGATGTGTATTCTAAGGCTTAGATAGATTCACTTCAATGGTGGGCATACGTTACACACTTGATTTTGTTTTATTGATTTCGTTTATGACATTCAATGTTCCCTTTATAAAAAAAATTGGATTATTAATCTATACTAATATTATAAAGAGGAAAGATTTGATTGTGTGTTTGAATTGAATACGCTCCGAAACTACTGGACCGATTTGAAACATTCTTTCACATTCAGAATCCTACATTATCCCTGATGAACATAGGCTATAGAATATTTTCAAAAATGTTAGGGATCCGTATGAAAACTTCGATAATGTAACCCAACGTGTGAAAAAATCACTAAAAAAAACTTATATTGCGTACGCTGCGGAAATTATTGCCAATAGAGCAAAGTAATGTACTACAGTTTTATAGAGGACATTAATATCTACAAAAAAGTCTGCTATACCATATATCTAAGTATTACAGTTATGTTACAATAACTTATGTTAACATTAGATGGAAAGATTATTTTTTAGAGAACAGCGGACCCTTTGTTTTCCCTCACAAACATATATTTTTTTTATTTACTTTATCCTTAACCCGTGCAACGCCGGGTACGAACAGCTAGTCTTTAAAATAAACAGAAATCGCACTACCAATATTTACATATCGCGATAGGCCTGTCACGCCGATTAATTATCGTATGTCAGTGGGCATACGATAATTAATCGGTGAGTTTCAAAACAATCAAATTGAATCATCCGCGCTCCGCATTTTTTCGTTTTATGTTCAAGACGTGGTCGCTTTATAATGTCTTATTATGTTGTGTTTAAAAAACTTTGCATCTGCTAACTGCGCAAGTTCTGCAATGCAGACGTAATCATATACAACGTTCTGGCCTTGAATAAAGCGGTCGTGTTTGCCACAGCACAATAATTAACATCGCATCTCGGCTCTTCAATTAAAAAGCGTGGTTGATTATTTTTATTTTATTGTTGCAAATCATCAACCTTTATCTGAAATCCTATCTTCATTATTATTATTATTAATTATTATTATTATTAGTATAAATTAAGAAATATTATCTTCACAGGACACGCAAATATGCACATATTTTTCAACAAACGCATCATCGAAAGGTCGTTAAAGTACCAACAATTTAAAAATATTTTATGAAAGTATTATGACATCTTGCATCATTTAAAAATCAGAAATATAATATGACACCAATAATAATAAATTGCCCGTGCTAAATTGTGAATTTTACAACATCCATTATATGTGATTATGTTCTTAGTCTTACTGTTTCAAAAAATAAACAATATATTAATTTAAAAAATACTAAAAAATCTCGTGATAAGGTACAAATAAAGTTATAAAATAAATTCATAAAAAGGTAACCCATAAAAACCAAGTTTTTATTATACTCCCTTTCTTTGTAAAATATATCGACAATTAAAGACGAATTAAAATAACACTAAACTGACAGTAATTTAATATATTTCTAAAATGTCAGATGTTTTGAGCTTTGATAAGACACTTCATGCTTTGAAGATTAAATTCTAAAAACATTTGTCAGTCAATTTAGATTTTCGACATTCGTAGTGAAGTACCTATTATGAATACCGACGGAGTAATTCAAATTTAGAAAATATTCCGCGACGTTATCGGGCCGCTATGCTAGTAATCAAACTTTTCTAATGATTCCAATTTGAAAAAACCAATAAAATTTCTAAAAATCCGAAATTATACTATAATTATTAATTTATTTTAACGAAAATTTGATAGATCTTCTTGATCGTTGCCACGAGTCTACTTGCCAAGTTTCAACTCGATTGGATCACGGGAAAAGGGTTAAAAATTGATCCAAAGTTTTTTTGACGGCAAGCAAGCAAACAGACGCCACGAGTTAAAAGAAAGGAAGTAAAAATTAGGACAACGTATCTGTATAACATTGTAATTTTAATATTTTGCTTAGACATTTGGTCTCATAAACATGAAAAATAATATTTGTAGTACAAGTTATTAATACGTTATTAATTTATCGCTCAATAAACAAGTAGACAAATTTAATAGGAGAGAGATGAGTATTGGCACGCCATTCACCTCCTTTTCGCCTACTTTCACATACATTTATTGGTTAGCACTATCGCACCTCTGGAATATACTTTCTCCTTTCTTTTTTATTCCCAAAAACATAGAAATAAGATGTTATCAACAAATCTAAATAGAATATATCCGCCACATCACCAAAAATTTTATCATTTTTAAATTTAAGATACAAGACTAATCAGATCAGGGCATACAATTGTGTACTTAGCGCAGAGCCCGTAGTACTATATTGTACCTACAGTACCTGCTTATCATTTATAAGTTTACGGAATTAGGCCTTCAAATACTCTGTAAACACAGGTGCCCGACATCCGTATACAGTTAACATCAATGTAGAAAGAGAATGAGTTTTTTTTCTCTCTTGTGTGCTTGGACATCGAATGATTTGAGGACTTTTGTGAAATCTCCTTCACATCCCCAAAAATATTTGAATAACAAAATAGAGGAGGTAAAACATTACACAATACATTGGATCACACGCTGTCGTATCCCTCCTCAAAAAACAATCCTGATGTTTACAAAACAAACTTAAAGGTCAACAAAATCGATGCCCCATCATTGGTAAATGTGTATAGGTTATGAATTCACTTAGGTAACTATCGCCCGATCTCCCGGCCCTCTGTTAATCGACATCCGAAGGTGGCCTATCCTATAAGCTTTGATTTATATTTTACTAGTTTTAGTACTCGGCTTCGTCAAACATTTAGATTCTTGTATATATTCATTTCATACTCCCATATATTTCATTGAAAAACCATCGAACCAAATCAATCATACAAATTATATTTTAAAGCAAGTCTTGACGCATTGAAATAATTAATCTCCCTATCTTCTTTAAAATCTTTTTTCGAAATCTTCTTTCTCGTTGAGAAATGTGAAACAAACGTGTGACGTATTTGACAGTTGACAAATTTTCGACGGAGCAATCTGTGTAAATATCACGACGCCAGAGCGCACCTTTCAAGATTTTTGCTGTTTCAGATAAACAAACATAATATGATTTACATATGTATATATATATATATATTCTTTTTTTTCAGATCCTGGAACGATTAAAGAAAATTGAAAATGGTGAGGGCAAGTTTGGAAATAGGAAACAGTAATCAGGTAAGAAATATATAAAAATTTACATTCTTAAACCTAGATGCTTTAAATAACACTTATTTCGAGAATGTTAGAAATAATTAACTTCTTTAAACCCATGAGAACCAGCTAAAAATGAACTCTTACTACCGCTAGTAAGTTCTTTATTGTGATAAAACTACTTACTTAAATCCAAGTAAGTAGAAACTTTAATTTGGCTAGGTATCGCGATAAAACTGATACCCCTAGTAAGCACCTAAAATTCGTCTCGCTAGGTATCGCGGCGTAAACTGGACATATTAATTTATCCACGTGGATGATAAAATGTACCATTTATTACAGGTAAACAGCTAATAATTACATGTGTGTATGTATGTATAATTTAACTTAGTTTAGATTAAAATAATTTTACGAGATGTGTGTGCTTGTTTTTATTACCCTATTTAAAGACGACTTAGTTAAAGATTATTTTATTAATTGAAAATATGTTATTAACTATTTAGAATACTGATTTTTTTACTAATCATGATTTTAATTTTTAAATACTGTAAGGATATCAAACATTTACAAAATATCATAAATGAGTACAGCGTAATATCAAGATGAAAAAATATATTTTCAGAATGTACTTGTTATGCAAATACACTGACTATGCAGCTCCTCTACTCCCTGTGGTTTCCAGTTTTCAGGAATGAGCTATGAGAATTATTGAAGATGAAATTTCAGTTCACGAGAGTTCTGAGAATTGTTTTTTTTACTTTCTTTTCCGGCCGACGTGAAAATGTATAGGTACTTTATTGTGTCCTAGTTTCAAGAAAAAATATAGCATGGTCATAATCTTTTAATTTATATTTGAACTATAATTTAATAAATCTATACCTATAAAACTCAATGTCTGCCTGTCTGTTCTTTATACAAATTTACACCGTTTGTCCGATTCAACACAAATGTTGCATACTTATTCCTTAGGACCCGGTGGGTAACAAAGGGGACGTTTCCCCCCTTGCCCTTTACCCCTTCCCATCCTAAGATATATTTTCAATATAAATGTGTATTGTTCGACCGATCGGACACAAATCTTGCATACTTATTTTTTAGGACCAGGCGGATAATATATATGACATTTACCCCCTCCTCCTTTACCACTTCCCTTCCCCCTGATATATTTTCAATGCAAATCTGTAACGTTCGACCGTTAAAAATGAAATTTGCAAACTTATTCTTTAGGACCCGGTGGCTAAAACAGGTGATACTTCTCCATTCCCCTTTCCCCTTTTACCGCCCCTTCTCCTCCCCTGACATATTTTCGATGCAAATCTTTACCGTTCGACCGATCCGACTCAAAATTTGCAAACTTACTCTTTGAACCCGGCGAGTAACATAGGCGTCATTTACCCCCTCCCGCTATATATCCCACGCCTTCCCCTGATATATTGTATGTGCAAATCTACACCGTTTGACCGATCTGACCCAAATTTTGCAAACTTATTCTTCAAGACTCGGCGGGTAATAAAGGTGACATTTACCCCCTCTTCCATTACCCCACCCTGATATATTTTCTGTACAAATCTACACCGTTTGACTGATCTGACCCAAATTTTGCACACTTTTTCTTTAAGATCCGCGGGTAACAAAGACAAATTTTCCCCCTCCCGTTTTACCCCATCTCCTCGCCTCATATTTTCTGTACTAATCTACACCGTTTGCCGATTTGACCATTTCTGACATATATTTTGTAAACGTTGGAGTATTATGAAGGTAACTTATGTCGAAAACCAAAATTTCACTCTGTAATATGTAATGAAATTATACCGTCGAAAATATTACACAAGCATTCTGCGGTTTAAACGATGTATTCCTTGCTATAGACGTACCACTATAACTAGGCGTGCGAGGGAGGGCGTCGCTGTCGCGTAACAGAAGTTGTCAGGGTGTAAATTTATTACACAATACATAATGTACAGAATGTCCGGTGACCGGTGTTGTATTAAATACAGAAATTTGGTCGGGCAGCACTAAAGAAACCATGCAGTAATGGCGGCCATTCTATCTGTCAAACTGTCAGACGTAATATCGGTCCATTATTCGCTTTTTCAGCTTCTCAAAACTTTAATACTTCATTGACAATTGTTCTTGCACCATCCCGGACTGTTGTTGGATGGATGTTTTGGACATTCAGTGTATATTGGTAATCAAGATGACACAGCTCGCGCTCAAAGACGAGAATGAACTGAATGACAGGGCGAGGGGTTACCGCCGGGTGCGGGCGGGGCGGGTTTTAGTTCAAAATTCGCCGCACGCCAAGTTACGTTGAGCAAGCAATATTTCTTTTTCAGAATATTTTTAGTTTGTCCAAATTTTTCAGAACACAGTACTGCATTTTGTCCCAGGGATATCATTAATTAAGGTATATTAAAGATGTCTCATAGAGACGAAATTATATTTTTTATGGGAAAGTAGGTATGGAAGTTTTTGGGTGTTCATACGGCTGGCTTAAGTGATCACTTAACACAATGTAAAGTTCACCATTTCCACCCATCGTAGAATACAACACCTCTTAAATTTTTGGAACTTGTATTTAATTTAAATTTTACAACCCGTTTCATATGTATGTTGTAATTTGTATTAGTGCGACCGGCATCCAAAGCTTTTTCATTCTCCTTAATTAACCACAGATGTCACTAATGTGATAAATATTTTTGATTGGAATTCAAAAAAAATTAAATCATATTTCAGGCGTATTCTAGTGTAATACTAATAATTCGGAAGAATATCATTAAACATATAATGGATATTGCTTTAAAAAATTCCAATTAAAAATAGATATCTCATTAGTGACATCTGTGATTAATTAAGGGAATGAAAAAGCTTTGGATGTCGGTCGCGCTAATGATAATTACTACATACATATGAAACAGGTTGTAATATTTAAATATATATACAACATCCAAAAATTTGATAGATGTGGTATTCTGTTATGGGTAGACATGGTGAACGGTACATTGTGTAAAGTGATCACTTGAGCCAGCCATACAAAAAGGTCGTAACACCCAAAGACTTCCATACCTACTGTCCCATAAAAAATATAATTTCATCTCTATGAGACATCTTTAAAATGTGTATCTTAATTTCTTTTTTCTCTACCGGCAACGACAAATTATAATTTTCTTTCGTGGTTTTTAAATTAAGTGATTTATCTTGTTGGCGATGAATTTTATATAATAAATTCCTTTTACCATTTTTATTAAATTTTCAGGTTATTTAAAGATTCATTGCAACGTCTTTCGCTTTCTCATAAAAATATTTTCTTCTTCTAAGAGTCTTCGTTTAATTAAAATACAACATTTACTTTTAGAAGATTAAAAAATATATGATTTTTAAAATTAAAACTCAGACACGGTTTGTTATACGCTTGGTACATCGGTTAATCATTAGTAAAATATAATTAATCCAGAAAAATATCGCTATTTTCATGGCTAAATATGTGTTGAATGGATATTTATTTCAAGAATATTAAATTTAATGAGAAGAACGATTACATTCACTTGTTGATATTATTTTCCCTCCTCCCCTTACCCTCAAAGGTCCAAAGTTATTTTTGTTAAAACCTTTCAGTGGATAGTTCATTTGCAGACCGCTTTAGACCGCATTGCATATTATTGCATAATAATCTTTACTTAATCATTTTTATTGATTAATAATTCCATTAATTTTTCTTTAATTCTTAGTATTTTATTTTATAAAATATCGTGGCAGTTTATTAAATACTTTCGGGATTACATATTTTAATGTTCTTTGATCGTATTTATTAGTTACCTTCGGTATGAGCAATCCTTGTGTCGTAAATCTTGTTTTTGTTAATTTGTCGTGATCATTAGTTTATCTGTTTCCATTTTTCTTTACATATATATAGATATATATATATATATAATATATATATATATATATAGATCTATATATATATATATATATAAAGAAAAATGGAAACAGATAAACTAATGATATATATATATATATATAAACTTGTGTTAGTTTGTTTTTAACAAACAACATAAGTTTCTTGTTAACAAAAAAAATCTGTTGACAAGTTGATCTAGCGGATTGGTGGAGTTTTCTTTTGTGTAAAAAATATAATGTAAACGATCAATTATTTGAATTAAAAAATCAATAAACAATTTTAAATGTCTACACAACTTACTTATTTGCTATGACACTGTAACTTGTATTTGAATCAATAATTATAATAATGTATTTATTTACGAACGAGATAAAGTAAGTTTTATGTGAAAAAATTTAAAAGTTGATTTTCGGGTTAAAAAAATGTCGCCCACATAATATTGAACATCTCGCCTTGAAGAGTATCGATTAAAACAAATAATTTAGTATTTCTTCCATGAGAACGTCCACGTCTAGCGTACCTCCAACAATGCCCCCAATTTCCGTTTCACAAAACATACAATAAATTAAGAATGACCGTACGCAGGAAGAAAGTAAATTATTGCACAAGCCCGTGTCTCAGATTAATGCTTGCTTTGCCTTTAGTGCTAACTACATGACGTTACGTTGCAAACTGCATTTAACTAATTCATTTAAATTTAAGCGGGTTGCTAGAAGCGTAGAAATATAAATAAATACCCGCTGAGCACCTTCCTGTACTGCCTCGTGAACATCCATGAATCCCATTTCGTCGTCGTCCTCACGAAGACGTAGTAATTAGGTTCTTTATCATTAAATGCTATTCTCGTAGTGACTCCAATATTTAAGAATATAAAATACTAGAAATTTTGGAATAAATATACATGAAAATAATTAAATGAAATTCTTCCAGCTATTCTTCATAAAAATTTATTGTATGCAAGTTGTTGTATCTATGGTGTGAGCTCATAAGTTTTGGATCCATTATATTTCTCTCAGTGTGATTTGCTAAAGATGACAATTATTAACATCAGTTATTCCGGTTAGAGAGGTAAATATAATATTTAATATATTAATATATAAACTGAAAAACTACAAAATGTTCGAAAAAAAAATTACAAATGCGGTCGGGGGACCCCCGTCAGCCTTTTCCTTTTTTTATGCCTTTTTTCAATTCTGAATGCAATTCGATCTCTCTCTCTCTCTCTCTCCTTATTTTTATTATATCAAAATATTACGTAAAATGTTATCCATAGACCTTCCAGGTCTCTATCATATTATAAATAAATAAATAAATATAAAAAATGATCACAAAAATATCACTTGCAAACCGAACAAAATTTTATTTGCGGCCTTCCCATAACAAAACAATGTGCTAGAATGCACATTTTCGTCACTCACTCCCACCCACGCTCAGCCACCCCCACCAAACTCGCACATTTTAAATGGGACACTAAGGGCTATCCACCACTATAACCACCAGGGGGTGGTAGTATCTGGTTGTGAAGAAAACTTGGCGGATAGGGAAACACGGGTTTCTTTATATATATATATATATATATATATCGATTTCTACACGTTCAGTAATACTCTATCGGTTTTATCAGTGTGGTATTTTAATTACCTAAAAGCCTTTAATATTTCTTCATAACTGGCAACGTGAGCACTACATGCAACATCATTTTTGAAGCAATTACAATATAGATTAGTAGCAGCACTCCAATACCGTGTTTCATCCGGGACACACCGCAAGAGTGTTCCGGACTTCTGTGAATATTCGGTAGGAAATATAGTCCACAACAATACTGATTAAAACAATTACATTCCACAGCTTCCGGTCAAATACTAAACCACGTTCACTATCTATACCTATAAAACTCAATGTCTGTCTGTTCTCTATACAAATCCACACCGTTTGTCCGATTCGATTAAAATTTTGCAAACTTATGCTTTAGGACCCGGCGGGTAACATAGGCAACATTTCCTCCCTATTCTCATACTCCTTCCCCTCCCCCTGACATATTTTCGATGCAAATCTGTATCTTTCGGCCGATCGGACCTCAAAATTTGGAAACTTATTCTTTAGGACTCGGCGGGTAACATATGCGACATTCCCCCCCTATTCTTTTAACCCCTCCCCTCCGCTTATATATTTTCGATGCAAATCTATACCATTCGAATCGAACCTTTGTTTACCCTCACAAATTTATTTTAAACTTAATCCTTAACCTGTGCAACGCCGGGTAGGGACAGCTAGTTGTCCATAAATCTCGCCGTCGCGTCGTATCGGTCTTAAATTACCGATGAAGGAGAGATGCCCAAAGTACTGATTTAATATTTCTGCAAGTACATATTGGTCGTATTTTCAATATGAATGGCGTGTAATTTTAATCAAAATCGAACTTACAACGATATTTTTTTAACAACCACACAAACTTAACAAACCGGTTTCGGGAACAAAGTTCATCATGAATTTTTATAAAATTAATAGCCGTGATGTGTTTGCGATAAATTATAAAAATATGTACTGCAAATATGATAAAACGGCAATTTATGATCTAAATCAATATGCTCAGCCGAAACTGTCTTCATGAGTGTAATTTTTTTTTATATATCAA
This sequence comes from Agrypnia vestita, assembly GCA_016648135.1. Lineage (NCBI taxonomy): Eukaryota > Metazoa > Arthropoda > Insecta > Trichoptera > Phryganeidae > Agrypnia > Agrypnia vestita. The sequence continues at coordinate 14,544 of JADDOH010012159.1, forward strand.
TGTTGAAAGAGTGTAATTTTAATCAAAATCAAACTTACAACGATGTTTTTTTAATAACCACATAAACTTAACAAACCGGTTTCGATAACAAAGTTCATAACGAATTTTAATAAAATTAATAGCCGTGATGTGTTTGCGATAAATTATAAAAATACTGCAAATATGATAAAACGGCAATTTATGATCTAAATAAATCAATAACCGCAGCCGAAACTGTCTTCATGAGTGTAATATTTTTTTATATATCAATGTTGAAAGAGTGTAATTTTAATCAAAATCAAACTTACAACGATGTTTTTTTAATAACCACATAAACTTAACAAACCGGTTTCGATAACAAAGTTCATAACGAATTTTAATAAAATTAATAGCCGTGATGTTTTTGCGATAAATTATAAAAATACTGCAAATATGATAAAACGGCAATTTATAATCTAAATCAATATGCTCAGCCGAAACTGTCTTCATGAGTGTAATATTTTTTTATGTATCAATGTTGAAAGAGTGTAATTTTAATCAAAATCAAACTTACAACGATGTTTTTTTAATAACCACATAAACTTAACAAACCGGTTTCGATAACAAAGTTCATCACGAATTTTAATAAAATTAATAGCCGTGATGTGTTTGCGATAAATTATAAAAATACTGCAAATATGATAAAACGGCAATATATGATCTAAATAAATCAATAACCGCAGCCGAAACTGTCTTCATGAGTGTAATATTTTTTTATATATCAATGTTGAAAGAGTGTAATTTTAATCAAAATCAAACTTACAACGATGTTTTTTTAATAACCACATAAACTTAACAAACCGGTTTCGATAACAAAGTTCATAACGAATTTTAATAAAATTAATAGCCGTGATGTTTTTGCGATAAATTATAAAAATACTGCAAATATGATAAAACGGCAATTTATAATCTAAATCAATATGCTCAGCCGAAACTGTCTTCATGAGTGTAATATTTTTTTATGTATCAATGTTGAAAGAGTGTAATTTTAATCAAAATCAAACTTACAACGATGTTTTTTTAATAACCACATAAACTTAACAAACCGGTTTCGATAACAAAGTTCATCACGAATTTTAATAAAATTAATAGCCGTGATGTGTTTGCGATAAATTATAAAAATACTGCAAATATGATAAAACGGCAATATATGATCTAAATAAATCAATAACCGCAGCCGAAACTGTCTTCATGAGTGTAATATTTTTTTATATATCAATGTTGAAAGAGTGTAATTTTAATCAAAATCAAACTTACAACGATGTTTTTTTAATAACCACATAAACTTAACAAACCGGTTTCGATAACAAAGTTCATAACGAATTTTAATAAAATTAATAGCCGTGATGTTTTTGCGATAAATTATAAAAATACTGCAAATATGATAAAACGGCAATTTATAATCTAAATCAATATGCTCAGCCGAAACTGTCTTCATGAGTGTAATATTTTTTTATGTATCAATGTTGAAAGAGTGTAATTTTAATCAAAATCAAACTTACAACGATGTTTTTTTAATAACCACATAAACTTAACAAACCGGTTTCGATAACAAAGTTCATCACGAATTTTAATAAAATTAATAGCCGTGATGTGATTGCGATAAATTATAAAAATACTGCAAATATGATAAAACGGCAATTTATGATCTAAATAAATCAATAACCGCAGCCGAAACTGTCTTCATGAGTGTAATATTTTTTATATATTTTATTTTATTATTTTTTTATTTATTTATCTTTATCTTGTTAAATACATAGGAGATGGAGCCGCTCATCTCACTAGGAAGAACCTGTGCCGAGATGAGCAGCTGAACAATATAGTGAGAACAAAAAATAATAAAGATATAAAACAAAATACTATATAACTATAAGATTAATTAATTAATTAATTGAGTATATAAATATAAAATGTGGATAATAAGAATAGTATATATAGTATAATACAAAAGCAATAGTGAAAGTAAAGTAATATATGTAAAAAATCATATGCGTGGATAGTAACAAAATGTATATATAAAAGCACAGTTAAAAGTATATTTAGGTATATACCTATATAAGAAAATTAAATGAATGTTTGTGTATATTAAATAGTGATAAGAAATGAAGTTTAATGAGCAATAAATTATGACCTGATTTCGGCAGTTGGGTATTTGTGCAAATGCAGGTGACAATAATGTCTTCTCCAATAGGGTTGTGTAAAAAGTTAACAGTAGGGTGTCCACACTGACTGTGACAGAATGGACACCAGACATTTGGATATCACTTCCATCAGTCTGCATAACACCCTTAACGATTTTTTTTAAAAGTGACAGAGTGTTTGCACTCTTAATATTTTCGGGAAGAGCATTGAAGAACAAAGGAGCCTTGTAAAAAAAACTTCTTTGTCCAAAAAAAATAATATTAATTTTGAAAGAACTGCTATTATCTAATTTCTCTAAAATAAATAGTAAAATAGTCCTGGCAAGAACTCTGGCAACGGTGAAAAGGCAAAAAGTAGTAGCAAAAACATCGAGCAGTAACACCTGTGCATGGGTGGCTCTCGCACACAACACAAATCGTGATTTAAATTTACGCTTGCATTTGGGGTTAAAAATAATTCTTTCTGTGGAACGAAGACTTTTTTTGATTTAAATTGAACGAACACATGTTACGAAAGCTAACACCACACTATGTTAGAATATACGTATGACTGTATCCAACTCAACGTTTAGTGCGAAAATAGCTTTACCCGCCTCCAAACACATAAGTAGTTCTTCAGTATCAATAATTATCAGTGCCAATAATTTGCCAATGCGCATATGTCTGACTCATTAACATCTAAAATTAGTTTGTTATAACAATGCAACTACAAGTAGGTAACTCATATTACTTTTCAAAAAAAAAAATTAAACTTGTGATAAATTATACACATAGGCACATAATTTTGTCAGGAATATGCATTTAATTTCATATTTGTCATTTATCCTGCACATCAATTATTATTCAAAATAATCTCAAACGGCTTTAGCAATTGTATGCATCTATTGATATTCTTGCCAGGAAACCTTGAACTGTTATTTTCATACATTGTATATAGTACGTACATGTATATAAAGTTTATTAGGTACTTTTTTGCACGTGATCGTTTGCGAGATGTTCTTATGCGAATATACTAACTTTGATGCTTTATTTTTATCTATTAAGTATGTACCTACACTGAAATATTTACGCCGACGCTGACGACTCGAGAACCTTGGCATTTTAGCGCCATTTCAAAATGTCGCTTTGCCTTTCACAATAATTGTTACTCACATGGCATAATTGTTCTACTCTGTTGAAAAATTATCGAACCTTGGGTCGGTAGAAACACATTTATTCGTACATACTACGCTTTCTCCAATCTCCTCAAAGTGTTCCATTGGTAATGTACGAACCTCTCCCAGCGATCCCGCCATTTTTTGGAACACTTCTGGAACGATCTTTTGAAAGGCCCTTCAATAATTGGACAGTCGCGTTCCGCATGATGCCTTCTCTCGATTCAAATCAGGTTCCTTTCAATGGCAATTTTATCTGAGGGAATAGTCGAAAATCACACAGGACCATGTTGGAAGAGTAGGGAGCCACATGATTTTTTTATTTTATTTTGTATTTATTTATTTATTTCGTGTAATTTTATACACATAAATAAAGGTAGTTACTTCACTAGACAACGTCTGTTCTACTAGCAACTACCTGTACAGTTTTTTTTTAAAGTTAAAACATTAGAAATACTATATACTAGAAATAAAATTTAAATATTGCACGTAAGAAATATAACAACTACAAGAAAGACTACATATTAGAAGTATGTTTTTAAACATTATATATAAGGAATAAAAGACACGGCACATCGAGTGCATCAACCTCCAAAGTTAGAAAACTGATACATAGATTCGAAACTCCATACAGCTTCATGAATCTCAATCTTTCGAAAATGGTATATTACGCACTCCATCAAGGTATTTCCAGCTACGCCAAGTGTGTATGGGTTGGTGCGGCCCCAACCATAATAGACCCTTCAAAAAAGTCTCAGAAATGGGTTACACGTGTAACAAACAAGAAACCATTTAGATATAACTCTAAAGACCCGCCCAGAGACCTTCAAGTGCTTGACAGAAGACATCTGTACACCAGTTCAATACTAAAATTATTCTTTAAAATAAAACTCTTTATCATAAATGCTGTATTTGTCAAGATAACTTGAATCAGATGCGAAGAATGAGCGGGTGCATTATTGTGATGGAGCTGCTCCATCGGTAGCAGCTTCGGCATCTATTTTGCGGACACTCTCTTCAAGCCTAAATCCTCTTCGTAAAGTTCTCGGACTGTGATACGACGATCCTGAATGACCGAATTCTGCACTTGGTCAATCACGTTGTTGTTTCGGCTTAGGCTTACGTATTCATACGACTACTTTCGTACGTATGGAGCGCGCACATTGATTGCGTCTTGCGTTGGTCACGATCAGTTACTTTTCGCATTTCTCCAATAACGTTTGTGCCAAATGAATAATCTGTATCTTCTGGAAAACTCTATTATGGCAGACTTAAATAATGACAAATTTCATGACTATCTATCTAACAGATTCACAAACGCTGGGGAGAATCGAAGTGCAACGAGAGCTCATAACATCGGAGAAATGTTTAAAAGTTTTTTTGTTCGAAGTACCTACATATACCTCACCTTCATTAAACCAGATTATTTAACTTAAGGTATAGTAGCCGGCAAACATCTTGAAATTTTACGGCGTAGTGGGGGGACGTTTGCGCATGTACCATTCCACCAGAGACCCAAATTTTGTCATCTGCGTATTCCCCCACTACGCCAAAGAATTTCAAGAAGTTTGCCGGCAACTGTATTTTTAGTTTTTTAAAGATTCTCCGCCATGATCTGCGCTGATGGTCACGTAGTTGAATCACTTTGGTCCCACAAACATTTGTGATCATGTATCAAACTGACAAATTTTTCAATATCCATCGCACGAAATCGCAAAAATTTCCGAACAAATCCGGATCGTGTCGGACGTCGCATCTATACGTGCGTACACGCACTACTAAATCGTGTACAGTGTGTGATGTTCAATACTATTTCTAAGGTCAGGAATGTACTTGCCTATTCGTACGTATACGTACTACTCAATTTCGTACGAAAACGCATCCAGTGTGCGGCCGGCGTTATGAACATCGCACACTACACGCGATTTAGTAGTGCTTGTACGCACGTATAGATACGATGTTCGACACGATCCGGATTTGTTCGGAAATTTTTGCGATTTCGTACGACGAATATTGAAAATTTTGTCAATTTGACACACGACCACAAATATTTGTGGGACCAGTGATTCAACTACGTGACCATCAGCGCAGATCATGGCAGAGGATTCTCTTTTATTTCTAGATAGGATAAAGATTTCTAAAGAACTAAAAAACACCTGTATGTTAAATAAATTGGTTTAATGAAGGTGAGGTATAATTATGTACTTCGAAGAAAAAAACTTTTAATTATTTCTCCGATGTTATGGGCTTTCGTTGCACTTCGATTCTCCCCAGCATTTGTGAATCTATTAGATAGATAGTCATGAAATTTGTCATTATTTAAGTAGTATAAAAGAGTTTTCTAGAAGATACAGATTATTCATTTGGCACAAACGTCATTGGAGAAATGTCAAAGTAACTGATCGTGACAACGCAAGACGCAATCAGTATGCGCGCTCCAATACGTACGAAAGTAATCGTACGAATACGTACGTAATAATTCGTATCCAAAGTGCGATCGGCCTCATGCTTACCATAACGCGGTTCATTGTCTACTGATGTGCGGCCATCTTTGAAGCGATTGTACCACTTCTTTATCCGTGAGATACTCATTATCTCTGACAAAACTTTTTCACCCAAAGGCGACTGATATTTATATTAATATTAATGTATATTAATAATGTAAATAGTTTAGAAGAACAAGAATAAGATAAATTTTATTAACATTTTGGTGTGTTAAACATCTTTGCTCTCGGTGTGGGGAAAATTAAGAAGCGTCAGGCGTAATAGTGCGGTTCACCGTAGTACGAGCAAAAAAAATCTATCTGCAACTCTTCTATATACCTACGACTGATATCGATGGATTCCTTGTGACGTCTAGAATACAGATCTGTCGGTCGTAGAGTTCCAAATTGAAAGAGGGGGAGGCGAGAGCAATCAAACATGGCGGATGAGTACTTTTTCTTTTCGCTGTATCTCGATAAATACTGGACGAATTTCTCTGTTTTTAATTTTATTTGGACCGTAATTGTATTGTCTACGGTTCTTTTTCAGACATTTATTACGTCAAAGTAATAGTTTAAAAGATATTTTGTAAAATATAAAATTTTTACACAAGTGTAAAAATGTTTCGAAGGATTACTTGAAAAGTAGACAGTGTTAGTGAATAAAAGTTATTATAAAATACGTGGAGAAACAAATGAACTACTCAAAAAGATAAACTTCATTACTATAGGATGTATACTGACTGAGTAATGACCATTTATGCGCAACAGGCGCGCGAGCCGTGCGCTCTTGCCGCGCGCCGTGGAGACCTCTGAACTGTGAATACAAGATTTTTGTTTTTTATTTTGTGTACATAAGGCACGTTTGTGTATAAATAATGTTTAATAATAATAAAAGTAATATAAAATTATGATAATTTTTATTAATAATAATAATTAGTAAACTTAACATAGGTATAAGTTTATCAACTAGTACAGGCAAGTCTTCTGTGTCATCAAAATTGTATTGATTGAAACATAGTACATCGTCGTCTACGTGGCAAATCCCTTTCATACATTTTTGACGATTTTTGGCACAACTACATATAGCGGTTCGGCATCCGGTTTTACATTGACAGGCAATCAGCTCCAAGTCTTTTGTGGATACAGGTGGTTGGAAACTACTCACTGGTACCAAATTGTTCCCTTTTAAAATCCAACCGCGGGTTTTTGGTGAAGGCAAGTCTTGTAAAGGCTTATCCGCTGTCTTCCAAATATAAATTGGATAATTGGCCCTTCGAAGGTGATGCACCAGCACTTCTTTGGTGGGGAGTAATTTGGTCGAAAAATGTAGTCGTAAAACTTGGTCTCTAATAGATTTGTACATTTTGCAACTGACAACATTGTTATTTTGGAAGAAACTATCGATGGCAAGGGTACGTTTCATGGCACTCAATTAATAGCCTTCCAGCGTAGTCAATTCAAGACTACTTGCAAGGAAGTAATTCCACTAAAATCTAAAATAACTCTGAATTAATTGCTCCCAGAGCTTCTAAATGTACCTACTGGCCCTACGATAAAAAATCCCACCATCCAGGTTATCTCACGAATTAATGACCAAGAAGTAGTGTCCTTTGAATACCTACAAGGTAGTTTTAAGCATCCTCGTGATATGACGTGGTTAACATGCCGATCTGAGAGAGCCGAGGGACAGATAGTTCTATCGTGGACCAATATGCAAAAAGTTGCAAGTGAATTTGATCACCATATTTCAACAATTGGCTACACTCCAACTCCAAACCCAGCTCATTAAACTGACACTATGATAGCCGTACTACAGCGATGCCAAAACATCTCAAAAGTACTTGGCCAAAAACATATAGTAATAACAGCTGATGAAGCGTTATACTGTAAACTTAAGCAAATACAGTGGCAGATCGATGATTTCAGTGACGTCGTTGTTCGCCTTGGTGGATTTCACTGGGTCCTAAACTTCTTGAAGGTAGTCGGCAAGCATTTTGCTGGATCTGGTCTTTGCGAAATCTGGGTTGAAGCAGATATTTTTGGGGAGAACACAACACGAAATATCTTTGAGGCTAAACATTACAATCGTAGTACAGTAGCCGGCAAACATCTTGAAATTTTACGGCGTAGTGGGAGGAAGTTTGCGGATGTACCATTCCACCAAAGAGACCCAAATTTTGTCTTCTGCGCATTCCCCCACTACGCCAAAAAATTTCAAGAAGTTTGCCGGTAACTGTATTCGTGCTCTAAAAATTACGTTTGATGCTTTGTGGCGTGTTTTGATTCCCAAAGTAAAGAAATCTATAGACAAAATCGAAAATCGCTCTGCTCGACTAAATGAACTTCTTGAGCTTATGAAATCTCTGGATGATTACTCTCAAGCGAGTTTGGAAGTGTTAACGACGTGGCAATTTATTGAATCCAAAATAGATATCATTTTCGAAATGTTACACGACTGTGATGAACAAAACAAATCAAACGCCATGTATATGTACCGGAGAACTTACATCGAGTTGGCTTGTCTAATACTTAAATTTATTCGGGCAGAGAGAGAAGGTGATTGGCTATTACATGTTGAAGCAGTTACGCAAATACTTTCCTGGTTTTTCATCTACGATCACACGAATTATGCTCGGGGTTCTATTTACCTTCATGATATTAAATCTTTACATGAAACTGCTAAAAAAAGTGCATGAAGAATTTTTAAAAGGCTCATTTGTGGTAAAGCAAACAAAAAAAATTTAATGAAAAATCATCGGACCAGATCCTGGAACACGTGAAAAAAGAGCACAAAGTAGCTGGAGGACTCGTAGGAATTACCAGGACAGAAACTGCTCGAGATCGCTGGTGGTTTTTTCAACGCTCGGTCTAATTTAGCCATTCTGGCTAAGCAAATGTATGGGTTGGAAACAGAAGACTCGCGTGAAGATACTTCAAGAAAGTCAAACTTCAAAAAGGGTGAATCAGATAGATGTTCAAAAACTTTCTGAAATTTTCAAAAAATGTAAGACATTTGAGTCAGAAAGCGACAAGATAATGAACATATTTACTGGTGAAACTGCATCAGATGAAATCGCCACTGATCTACTTGCGGCAAAGACTCGGCCAGAAACTGGCAGATGATTTTTTACTGAAATATTGATGCTTAAAACGGTTGACTTTTATGCTCCACTGAAAAAAAAACAAATCGAGAACTTTTCAGGATCTATATAAATTAACCATGATAAGAAAGTTAAATTTTTAATTGATTTCAATTGATGCCGAGAAATTAGTGAGACAAATGTTGTCCGCAGTCAAGAGTGGACGGAACACAGACCTTAAATCCATATTGAAACACGAACTTAAAGACCCACCACCGTCTTTATTTGATGAAAACAGCCAAAATAGACAATGTGTGAAATCGGTTCTAGCTGATGTACTGAAAGAAAAAGGCTCAGTACTGGACTCACTACAAATAGAAGAGCGATCGAAAACAATGAAGATTATTGATGGTCAAGCTCTCATTCACGCACTCGGTAAGCCAAAAACGCTTCGTTTTTGGCTTACAACAAAAAGGCAAATACGTTCGGAGATTTGAAGAGCATATTCCTTAAAATAATTATGAACCATTTTAAAGACTGCCAGAGCCTTCACGTAATTTTCGATCGATATAATTTGCTTTCAATTAAATTTGATACAAGAATCAATAGAGCAAAAATTAAACCCATTGAGTATAAAATAACTGGCTGTGATACTCCACTGCCAAAAAATTGGGACCATTCACAAAATAAGGCAAACCTTGCAGATTTCATTTCACAAGGTATTACCGAAAGAGCGGCAACACTAGGCGACGGGGAACTTTTAACTGCAGGTGGCTTCAAAAATGCGTTCACTATGACTGCCAACTTAAACAGAGAAATACTTCACTTACAGAGCGATCAAGAAGAGGGTGATACCCGGTTTGTATTGCACGCTATAGACGCTGCCCAGCAGGGATACGAAACATTCGTAGTGTTTAGCCGTGACACAGTGTACTGCTATTGCTCGTACATCATATTGATAAATTACCACCAAGAATCTGGGTTCAGAGTGGTACAGCTAAAGGTCAGAAATATGTTGCTGTACATGAGATTGTAAAGGAGCGTGGACAGGAAAAAACTCTCTGCTTGCCTACCACGCTATTACGGGTTGTGACACCACCAGAGCATTTGCTGGATTCACAAAAAGAACAAGTTGGCAGGTATTATTAGAGAACCACATATCTTTAGAAATCTTCGGCTGTAATGCGCACCTCACGGAAAATGCGATGAAGCATGCCGAAAAGTTTGTGATTAAGTAAAAGTAAAAAAACAGCAATTAAAAGAGATAGATAGACAATATTGACCATCTCAGGGCGGCTGTGTTCCCAAATATAAACAGTCTGGATAAATTACCCCCCACCAAAGACGTGCTGGTGCATCACCTTTGAAGGGCTAATTATCAAACTTATATTTGGAAGACAGGGATAAGCCTTTATAAGACTTGCCTTCACCAGAAACCTGCGGTTGGATTTTAAAAGGGAACAATTTAGTACCAGTGACTAGTTTCCAACCACCTGTATCCACAAAAGACTTAGAACTGATTGCCTGTCAATGTAAAACCGGATGCCGAACTGCTAGATGTAGTTGTGCCAAAAATCATCAAAAATGTATGAAAAGGGTTTGCCACGTAGACGACGATGTTTCAATCAATACAATTTTGATGACACAGAAGACTTGCCTGTACTAGTTGATAAACTTATACCTATGTTAAGTTTACTAATTAATCTTATTAATAAAAATTGTCATAATTTTATATTACTTTTATTATTATTAAACATTATTTATACACAAACGTGTCAATTATGTACACAAAATCAAAAACAAAAATCTTGTATTCACAGTTCAGAGGTCTCCACGGCGCGCGGCAAGAGCGCACGGCTCGCGTGCCTGTTGCGCATAAATGGTTATTACTCAATCAGTATACATTCTAGAGTAATGGAGTTTATCTTTTTGAGTAGCTGATTTATTTCTCCGCATATTTTATAATTACTTTTATTCACTAAAACTGTCTTCTTTTCGAGTAATCCTTCGAAACATTTTTACACTTTTGTAAAAATTTTGTATTTTACAAAATATCTTTTAAACTATTACTTTGACATAATAAATGTCTGAAAAAGGAACGTAGACAATACAATTATGGTTCAAATAAAATTAAAAACAGAAAAATCCGTTCAGTATTTATCGAGATAAAGCTTAAAATAAAAACACTCGTCCGCCATCTTTGATTGCCCTCCCCCCTCCCCCCTCCACCACTTTGGCACTCTACTACCGATAGATCTGTATTCTAGACGTTACAAAGAATCCATCGATACCAGTTGTAGATATATAGAAGAGTTGCAGACAGAAATCAAGGTCTAGAGCACTTTTGCTTAGAAGTGAACCAGTCTACAAGTCCCGTCGGTATATTTTAGAATATGGTCCTCATCATTTTTAAGGATTTTTTAAATTAATATTTAACATTATATTAATTTGTAAACGCTTGTTAATTGTTTAATTAATTTAATTACTTAAAAATAAATATTCCTCATTGTCATTGTGTGATCTCGAATTCCTTAATTGATAAAAGTTAATATGTCTACACATCAATCCCCGTGAGTTTTGGCACTCGCATATTTTTTTTACAGTGTTTTACATAATGGTACAAATACACATGCTTATTACTGGCATGCTCATTAGCATGCTCAAAACTAGCATGCCCTAACAACTGTACACACTTGCTCATTATTAGCATGCTTATTTTAAGCATGCTCATAAATAAGCATCCTCAAAGCTAACAATCAAACACACATGCTTAATAGTGGCATGCTCTTGTCATAGAATAGAGAGGAACTCTAGTTCAAAATTGAAACTTTGCAAACTGAAGTAGAAAATTCAAGTGAACCAATAACTCAAAACAGTTCCTGGGTTTAATCAAACACACATGCTTATTACTGGCATTCTCTTGTCATAGAATAGAGACGCTCTTGCTCAAAATGGAAACTGCAAACTGAAATAGAAAATTCAAGTGAACCAATAAATCAAAATATTTTTGATTTTAGTTTTTATAATTTTTATTGTAAGATTTGAATCATTCATGTCTTTTTATAAAGTTTCATAAACACTATTTCTTGCTATATTATTTTTACATAGCGGTGACCGAGTATTCCACAGACATTCGTGATTCCTATAATAAGTCACGAAAAGTAATGTTTTATCATCTCTCCAACGCGCCATATTTGTTTCGTCTGTCGTGGACTGAGAAGATCGCATTGATAATCGATACTAGCCGCGAATGACATACTAGCTTGCTTATTATAAGCATGCTTATAATAAGCAAGCCTGTTCACACATGCTCAAAAGATACCCCTTATCATGGTGAATGACATTAGCATGCTCATAAATCAACTGGCGGTTGATTTTTGAACATGCCACTAATGAGCATGCTTACTAATAGCAATGTGCGTACAAAACTATAACACATGCCATTAATAAACAAGGGCTAAAGAAGGTCAATACTGCGCATGCTCGCGTGCCACTAAGCATGTGTATCAGTACCCTAATAAGGGACTGCAACGACAATTATGTGATCAAATAATAATAAAAACTATAACATAAAGATTACAGTATTCTTATTTGTGTGGGATAAAGTAGATATCACCTTTGATAGATACAGTAGATTGAGTCTAAAAGAACACTGCGCGAACGGTAAATATTTGAATATTAATGATGTCTCAATTTATTTAATTTTATTGAACCATAAAAAAATTAAGAAAATTTTTATGCTTCGTCCATTTCTATATAAACTTTAAGTACGAAGCGCGACACAAATATGTCATCCGATTTTTCATTTTTTTACGTCGTTTTCCTTATTTAAAAAATGATAACTTTTTCGTGTTATATATAGCAGTTTGAAAAAGGGAACTCTTTTTGTCGCACCCTAAGGTTCAGCCTTGTCCCTTTGCTAGACTTTTGTCTGTTTCAGAGTATGTACTTAGTTTTTTTCGTGCTAATTAGATAATGTCTTACAAATTTCCTTTAATTCTCAGGCTGTCGAGTTTTACAGTAACATTATTTTATATTCTCTGTTAATTTACCGTACTGTACCTTATCGTGCAACCTTCAATAGATCTGCATAATTTCGAAATGTTAAATTGTTTAATTCATTCTTTGTGTACGGGTCGCTTGTGATTTTCGCACACGCTTACCGTACGTTTTTCACTTGACATTTTCGACCTCCATTGTTGTAGGTACGCCGGCGATGTTTCATTGTCTCTGTGCGATCTGCCAACAATCAAAATTGTAATCTTCCGCTCTTTCATCATTCTCGCAGGAGAATCAATATCTCTCAAACAAACTGACTGCGTGTATCTTATATTATGTACATTAAGACGCGTTCGACCCGACCTCCTCCGCGCTTCCGCACAGAGCGCCTGCTTGTTTATTCTGATTTATCTTTTAGAAATAGTAGAAAAAAAAAAGATTTAGAAGTGAAATTTCTTTGCTTTGATGATTTTTTTATACGAATAAAACTCGAAAAAACGGAAACAAAAGTGCGTTATATAAATTTTTACATTACTTTTACCTGCTACTACATCTCTAGCTCTGATCCCAAATAGTCATTCCCAACAATCTATCTCCACGCACACGCGCCCCAATCGAGCCAATTTTGTATTTCGAATCCCAATTCTCCTATGCTTTCGTCGAACTGAATACAATACAATAAATTAAATATATCAAAAATTAAAAAGTTAATTTTAATAAAATTATTATTCGTTAATAGAAAAGTTTCACTCGTATATTCTCTTGCGCGTTTTATAAAAGATATTATATTTAAATTTATTCCCCAGGTTCCATATATTATATATAAATACGGATATCTTATTAAAATGATACAAATTTAATTATTCAATCAATTAATAAATAACCAAACCTATGATGATTTAAAAATGATTTCTATAATATTTAATTTTTTGAGTGATTTTTTTCATTCTTTATTATATAGTTGACAAATTTTTACTTAAATAAATTAAAAGAATAGATATTATTATTTTAAAATTAATAACAAAAAATCAAAAACTCATTCAAAATTTCATATATCTGCTATTTAATCAAGGCACTGCGTATTGTCTTAATTTTATTTTTAAACATTTTTTAAGGTACTTCGCGTATTTATTAAATAGTTAAAGTCAGGAATATCGACAAAGATTTTGAGTTTTTTTTCGTTTTTATTTTAAAATAATTATATCTATTCTTTCGATTATTGACGAAAAAAAGTTGTCCACCATGTAAAAAGGGCTGAAAAAACCACACAAAAAAGCAGTATTTTTTTAAAACATAAATTTTATGTAAACAAACTGACATATTTTACAATAATTTTAATCAATTTAGGATAATTGTTTACTTTTTAATATTATTGAAAAAAAAAGACATCTCACGAGGCCATTCAGTCATAAAAGGTTCACAAAGTGGAGCAATTTTCTTCATTTTCAAAACATCGTAGGTTCGGTTATTTATTGAATGATTAAATAATTTAGTTAATATTATTTTAATAAAATATCTGTATTTAAAATATATGAAACCTAATGAATAAATTATAACATGATATCTATCCATATAAAAATGTGATGAAAAATGCAAGAGAAGATATGAGAAAAAATGGTGAAATGTGCTCACTCTGTAAGATGATCGTCTTAACACTGTATCCTATAATAGATAAATTTAATTAAACATATCTTCAAGTTTGTGTTTTTTGGGGTGTTATGCCGTGTTGTTACGATCTTTCGGGCTGACGTTTCAGATCCCATTGTAGGGTGATGGACTCTGCAATGGGATCCGAAACGTCGGCCCGAAAGGTCGTAACAACACGGCATAATACCCCAGAAAACACAAACTTGAAGACTCTGAGTGGCCGTGAAAACCTAAGAACATTCTTAATTACATAGTATGTATGAAATTCAAGGAATAAAAGAATTATAATTTATTGTATCCTCTGTAATTTTAAGACGGTCCGTTTTGCAGTGTGTAGACGAGCGTTGCCAGGGAGAAGTAGTGGACTGGAGCAATTAATTGACAGGCCTCGGTAGCTTGATAGTGAGCTATAATCGTTTACACAGTATACCTCTGCAGTAATTGCTGTTCTAGATCTCAAGAAGCTGTAATGGATAATGCCGGCACAGGTCCACCATGCAGTTTCTTTCAACTCAATTTGCATTTGGGACATTGTTTGGCTGCCTCCCCTGAGTCCAACCATTATGACGAACGTTTCCGATTATCCACTTTTTATCGCAACAATCCGATTCAGAGTTGCCGACTCAACAAATGAATGACGCGAGTTTGCTGTTGTCCTTCAGTAAGTTCATACAGTATCAACTTCGCGAGCTTCTTTATTTTCCCAATTTGACGAAAATGAATCAATATCATTTAGTCAATATTGATGGCTATTGCTAATTATGATGTGGTTTGAGATAGATCCGCTTCCACTGTAGCTTTCAATTCGTCATTATTGATTGTATTTTCTGGTCGTCCATGGGGCTCGTTGTTGAGGTCGAAGAGTGTTTTTTTATTTTTTATTTTAAATTGAAATGAAACACAGAAAAATGTTTTTAATATCCATGAAATTAGTTTTATTTGACAGAAAATTTATGACATTAATATTTTAATATGATTTCGGACATGTGACTGCCGTGACTGGCGCATACATAGCATAATCTGGAGGTCCAGTTTTCGCAATCCAAAAGTGTTCGGTGATGAAGCACACTTTTGACTGTGTCAATTAACTATGTCAATAAACAGAATGGCCGCATTTGGAGCGAAGATAATCCTCATGCCATTGTCGAAACACCATTACATTCAGAAAATGTCACCGTTTGGTGCGCTTTATGGGCCGGTGAAATCATTGGTCCACATATCATCAAAAATGATGATGGTCAGAACGTTACAGTTAATGGTAAGAGGTACAGAAACATGATTACTAACTTTTTCGTGCTTCAATTGCAAGATATTAATGTTGCAGACATGTGGTTTCAGCAGGACGGCACCACGTAGCGCGCGATACAATTAATTTACCGAAATAAATATTTGACGAACGATTAATTTCACGAAATGGACCTGTTAACTGGCCATATCGTTAGTGTGATTTGACGCCATTAGATTATTTTCTCCGGGGATATGTAAAGTTGCATGTCTACTCCGATATACCAGAAACTATTGAGCACGCGGAAACTAAAATTCAACGCATTATTGCCGAAATACAGCCTGATTTACTGCGAAGAGTGTGTGAAAATTGGACCTCCAGATTGCACCATGTAGGCGCCAACCACGGCGCCCAATGCCCGAAATCATACTCAAATTATCTGTCAAATAAAGCCAATTTCATGGATATTTAAAACATTTTTATATGTTTTATTTCAATTCAAAGTTCTCCGCCTCTAAAAACACCCTTTACGTTGATATGAACGCGAATCAATCTGATGTGATTCGCGCGACGCTACGCGTCCTCTTCTATCAAATTAAAATGCATTATCAAGGGAAGGAGCGGGAAATTTAAAACAACACCACGAATCGTTTAAATATTTACACAATTTATTTCCAATTAAACACAATTCTTACGTAATACTTATTCACTAGAAAAAAATTATCACTAACCTAAAACTTACCTTAGCCTAAACGCAAGCAGTTCGAATTTACATCAGTTACCGTGTCTTTATCACACTTAACAGCAAAAAAACAATTCGTTCACAAACACACGTCGTATTCACACCTGGACGCTCTCGTCGCAGACTCCGCAGAGATAGTGATCAGACAACAGATGAATCATACATACAACACAATACAACACATCATGACTTCGGCACGGTATTGCAAGCCGATACTTAACCACAACACCAACATTCAAGACAACACATCAGCCCTGATGATGGACCCTGCAATGTTTATTATGCTAATACAAAGATCGCGTCATTTTAAACTACCCGATATTGATATATTTGTTGTTCTCACTTGTGAAAAAAATCGAAATATTTTTTCAATTTCGTCAAAATTAAACAAAAAATCGAATTACGCGAACTAAAATGTATTGATTTATGGCGCAAGGGGCTAAAAAATATTTCGAATTACGAATTACCGGGGTTTTCGAATTATCGGGGTTAATTTACTATGAAATTCACATTTTGGGACTTGTAATTTTTTAAAATTTCAAATTATTGGGAATTTCGAATTATCGGGGTTCGAATTAACAGAGCAATACTCTTAAATTGAGAGGTACTATGTTTAACACAATTGTGTTATAAATGTTGTAAAATAAAAATAAACAAATAAATTTGTTCTAAACTGATGTTTTAATTTTGAATCTTATATTTTCAGGAGTTAATGGAGAAATCAAATCGAAAAAAATGGAGAGTCTGGTTAAGTGCTATTGTCATTTTCATTGTGATACTGGCTATCATCACAGCGGCCGTCGTCCTGACTAGAGCAAAAAGTGGTAACGATCCAGAACCATTGACGCAGCCAATCTCACTGGACGATGTAATGCAAGGGAAGCTCATTCCAAGCAGATTCAATGCGACATGGATATCAGGTAAATTAGTGCTTAAAAGATTTTTTAATTCTGGATAAATCTTTGGAAAGGATGGTTCTTAATAATGAAGATTGCTAAACAGCCACAGCCATCGCACTACACACTCGTACGATCGTTCTTTTGCACCGTAAACATTACATGAGTTTCCAAAATAATAAACTGAAAGACGTTGCAAGATATACAAGTGTTTGTCACATCCAAAGATAAAGACAATAAACCCAATGTATTATTTTACTTCACATAAGTATTCAATTATTTAAAATTGAAATCCCAGAGAATTACTATACGACAATCCAACACTGCTCTTTAGTATGCCAAAACACAGTAAGCATGCCAAAATGGTTATACTGTGAAAATTGGACTAACCTATCATGTGGTGACGGGTATATGGGACGAGGCTTAAATGGCAGAACCTTACAAATCAATGAAGAAACATAAACCAAATACATAAGTACATTAATGCGCTGCTAAAAGACATTCAAGCAAAGCTCTGATCGAAAAGAATGGTTACAATTATAGCCATTTACTATTATACTTTTTACCATTTACTATTTTTATTTATGGTTACAATTATAGCCATTTACTATTATACCATTTACCATTTACTATTATATATTTTACAAACATAGCCTGTTTGTACGATAGATAATAAATAGTACAGTAGAATCTCGTCAATTCGAAATTCAAGGTACCAAAAAAAATTTAAATTGTAAAACCCATGAAAAACCCTTAATTTCTGTAAAACTAAATTAGGGCCGGTTGTTTCAAGTTGGATTAAAGTAAGCGTTCTTTTAAAGCATAGATTTTTACGTTCTCCACCAATCAGACGATCCGTTTTCGTAAAAATCTACGCTTTAATCGACCGCTTACTTTGATCAAACTTGAAACATCCGGGCCTTAGACTATCAAACAACGTAGATATTTTTGCAAATTTCAAGAAATTATTTCGAAAACCCAATATTCATTATGCTAATGCAAAGGTCATTTTTCCTTTTTGTCACGTTTGAATGGCAGCAATTGAAAATGTTTACAGAAATCTTTGAATTTTTGGAATATTTCTTCAAGCTTTACTCGATTTTAACAATCGATTCCGCCTTTTGTCCGACTCAGTTCAACACACGACACTATCATTAGAAATGTAATCGACATAAATATGTGAACTATAAAGATAGTTCAGTGATTACACCTTCCAAAGGAAATTAAATATTTTAAGAAAACACGGTTATTAGAAAAAAGAATCGAACTGAAGAGGAATTTTAAAAAGTGAAAAACAATTTTAAACGCATTCAAGTACAAGGAATTAGCGCAAACTAAAACTGTTCGTTCAAATCAAGGCACCCAACTAAAGAAAGCATGCACAAGTTTCCCCAATTTTTCGAAAAATATATTAAAAATATCCCATATGGGTGCAGCGATAAAAAAACCGGGCTCATTTTCAGTTTTTTGGAACCTGTTAAAAAAACGAATTACATATGTGACTTAAAAGGTATTGATTTATGGTATTTGGGTCTAAAAATTATTTCCAATTACAAATTATCAGAGTTGATCAACGATGAAATTGTCATTTTCGGACAGGTTTTCGAATTATCGGGGTTTCGCTGAAGTAAGTGTTATAACAGAATATGTAAATAAGATAAGATAATAAATAAATAAATGTCAAGAAAATGAAATGGAAAAGTAGTGCGGACAATCATTGGATAACAAAGTCATCTGTGGTACCTGGGGGGGAAATCGAGGGTTCAAAAAGTCACCCTAAGTCCCGCTGGGCTGACAAAATCATCAAACTCTGTGGAAATATGTCAGCATATAACCTTCAGAGGCCTTCATCCAGAAGTGGATAGAAAATATCTTTTGATGGTAATTTAGCTAATGATATTTAATAGCAAAAGTCTGCAAATTATTCAGTTCAAATAAATAGTTTTAAAAATACTTTCTTACCACAAACATATGGCTTGGCAAGTGACATTGAATTATTTAGTATTGTATTAAATTTAATAGCACTGACTTAAATGTGCTTCCTATTGTTACAGATGATGAACTAACTTATACGGATGGCGAAGGCAGTCTTCTTGTGTATAACGTTCGTACAGATACGGTAAAAAATCTGTTATCGAAGGATAATCAAGTGAGTCATCATAATTTTAAATTGCTTATAATAAATAACAATAGATTTAATCATTAATTCCAACTACCATTCGTTGAATTTTTTTATGATGTTAAGTTATATTTAGAAGCATTAACGAGAAGCAGCAAACATTTGTCTACAATTTTCATTAAAAAACTCATTAATCCACACTGTGGCTGGTGCGTGAAGTGAGTAAGTTGAAGCATAACTTTTAACTAACTATCTAACTACCTAACCATCAAGCCGTTTCTCTAGGGAGGATAGAACGCCATATTCTTCTATCTTGGCACACCACTTTTGCTTCGGCTACATTCATACTTCTTCTCATGCAAGCTCTACAGTTGTTGAGGCTTTTAACAGGACCATCCTCTAATATTTGTAGTATTTCATGTCAGGTCTTTCGCGGACGCCCTCTATTCCTTTTGCCTTCAACACTTGCCCCATATATTTTCTAATCTATAGGTTCTACATGACCAAACCATCTCAGCATTCCTTTCTTTATTTTGTCTTTTAAGTAAATATACAGATATTGTGAAAAAGCCTCAGAATAAAATACTTAAGTGACAAAATAAAATGATATATGAATATCTGAATAATATGATTACAATTGTGATAGAAAAATCATGAGATATAAATTTTATTTAGATTTTTTTTAAGTATAAATTTTCTTAAATATCATTCTTCAGTGTTCTCACTGCATGCCCCTGCTAGATGGGCCGCAACCTATGTTACAATTGGAATAGATTTTTTATACATTAAACATTTCTTGTTTGCTCCCATTAGGAAATGAATCCTTCAACCTTGGGTCAGTTTTCTTTACTCCTAGGTATTTATTAAGACATTAACAACAATCATGGATTTCATAGTCACCTGCATAAAATATATATAGGTAGGTATGTATTTATTATTCTTATTAAAGCACAGCTCTTTGCTTACAGATATTGGCAACATCATTTGACCAGCAATTCTCTGCAGATAAAAAATATTTACTGCTCGCCTTGAACTATAGAAAGGTAATTTGTATGTCTTTAATAAATTTAACATTTTATGTTGTAATTTCAACAAATCGAACATCTCTGCAATGCTTTTAACTGTTATTTGTAATTAAAATTTGGAACCTATAGTTTTTATTATTATTATTATTATTATTTAATTAATATTTTATATTTTAAAAATTTTATTGTAAGTACCTATGTAGTTTCATGTATCTATAATCAATTTTCATGGTCACAAAATAATAAGTTTTAGGACAATAAATAAGTAAATTTGTATGGTAATTGAATTAATAAAGTTTATATAAATTGCAGATAATTTTTATTTTCCTACAAAGTTTTAATAATCTGATGGGTTATTCAGTAAATAAATGCTGTTATAAATAAAATGAAATTATTTTGTGCAAAAATATTGAAAAGGCTTAATAGGCAAGGATTGGATTGGAAAATATTGAATAAGCTGAATAGGAAAAGAATAGAATAGAAAAAGAATGACATATTTTTAAATAACCTTCTATAATGTACATACACGTCTACTATTACCGAAAATAACATTACTTCAGTAATAAACTAAGTTTTTATGCAAATAATTGCATATTCATCTTCATCTTCTTTTTTTATTCCTGGATGTAGGCCTCTTCCATTTTCTTCCACTCATCTCTGTTTCTCCCCCTTCACATCCAGGTTCTTCCTGCTTGCTGGACAATGTCGTCAGATGAAAAATAGAAGACCTCCCAAAAGGCTTAACGTCACGTAGACGCCATGACAGCTGCAGACGTTTTTGCGCGAAATTAAAAATAGGTAGATGAATATACAGAATGCTACAGGGAGGCCCTGCATGAAAAATAGAAGACCTCCCAAAAGAACTCTTTTGGGAGGTCTTCTATTTTTCGGTCTTTTCTAGGTCTTCTATATTCATCTACCTATTTTTAATTTCGCGCAAAAACGTCCGCAGCTGTCATGGCATCTACGTGACGTTAAGTCTTTTGGGAGGTCTTCTATTTTTCGTCCAGGGCCTCCCTGTAGGATTCTGTATATTCATCTACCTATTTTTAATTTCGCGCAAAAACGTCCGCAGCTGTCATGGCGTCTACGTGACATTAAGCCTAAGTAAACATTTCATTTTGTCTACGACAACAATTCAAAGACACGGTGAAGGGTACGTAGGCGTGACGTCACTCGCTGTGACCGGTGTTTCAGTTAAAATGGCAGATTGCACAATTTTATACTTTTATTTTATTAAAAATTTTATTAATCTCAATATGTATATTAAAACTGGATAATTTTTTAGGATCCTTTCAAAATATTTTTTTCTCTAAAATCAATCTAAATTATTCTTTAACGCTGTCATCATGCCTATTCCAATTAATGATTTATGTATTCTCCATACTACTATTTAACTACTTTCTCCCAGCATTCTACCACTCCTCTATGCCTGTAAAAATGTACACATATCTCGAATCCATGTCCGGAAAAATCTTATCTTTAGAAAGAATCATTATCGCAGCAAAAACAATTAAAGTGGAGTAGAAGAAATGCTAAAGAACTTCTCAATTGAGTTCCTGAATGGCTATTTTTCAGCATTTATAAAAGTTTCTTGCAGCTTGCTCTTCATCAAAACCCCCACTAGGCATCCAGACTCTTCGTCATTCTGGGAAAAGTTACTTTATTTAAGGCCAACAAACCATTTTGAACTATTCTTTTGAGCTATGTAAGCAATAAAATTTTTATCATAGATAACAATAAAATTAAAATTTGTTTGGTTTTTTATAAATAGGTATATATTTTGTTTGGTATATCTTGTTTGGTACTACAGCAACGATTAAACTCATATTGATGGGGATATTGGAGAAGTTTGTTTGTTTTTAAATGAACAAAAATGATAAGTATGTAGAAGTTGTAAAAGTAGAATTCAAGCACTAGGTACAAAATGGTAATCATAAAACAATAAAATGTCTCAAACTTACCGAACAACCCATTCCATATTTAAAGCAATATTGATTTCAACTTGGAATAATGATATTTTATGATTTTTTATTCTAGCTGTATAGGCATAGTTATACTGCTCAATATGTGGCCTTAGAACTTGAAACAGGCCATCAACTACTAATAGCACCGACTAATGACACATATTTAGAATTGGCAGTGTGGGCCCCGAAAGGAAATGCTCTAGCATTTGTTCAAAATAATAACATTTATTACAGACACTCTGTTTCTGCTCCAACTGTACAAATATCAAATGATGGAATACCTGGAACTATCTATAATGGTGTGGCAGACTGGGTGTACGAAGGTATCAATTAGTGTTTAATTACTTCCCACAATAAAACCTTACTAGTAGTTAAAGTGCTGCTAGGCACTGCGGGCGGCTGTCTGTGCCGCTGCGCGGCCTATAGTAGCTGCTGCGCAGCCATTGCTATTTGCTTGCTGTTTGATAGTGTGGCCGGCTATGGTGACCGTTTCGCGACTGGTAGTGACCGCTGCGCGGCCATTGGTGTCTACACTCGTCTGTCGCCGATGGTAGATGCCAATGGCCTGCCCAACAGGTTTCTTTTGTATTTATCAAAACAAAACAAATCACATTTTAAAAAGAATATTCTAGCAATTAATTTAAAGAAAGATCTATCAAATTCAATTTATTTGTAAAACAAAAATGGAAAGATGTCCCCAAATATCAAATTTTTGATATTTTCCAAATGTCCGAAAAAAGAAATTCGGAATGCTAATGGAATGTTCTAACCTGAAAGACATGAATATTACAGTTAACCAATTTAATATATTGGTTAACTGTCATATTCATATTATCATGGACAAAGTACGTATGTATGCTGCATGCGTTTCCATAATACAAAGTCTGCGACTTGATTCAAATTGGAATTTAACATTTTTAACTGGAATTAACAATACACAATATAACATATAAAGAGAAAGTAAATATTTCGTCCAGTGTTTGACATATGCCACGCATGCCCAATTGCAACAGATAGATTGACCAGTACCAAGAAAGAGGATGCATGTGGCGAGATTCACAAACAATTTTAAAACACATATGTATATCATAAATTAGTAAATGTGTATAAATATTAAATATATATATTTTTTAATGTTCAGTAGATAATCTTTTATGTATATGATATTTATACACATTAAATAGTTATTATCTGCATGTATTTTAAAACAATCTGTACTTCTCTTTATTTTATACGATTTCGCTATTTGTTTTGTTTAAGCTGGCAAAGGAAACATGTATAATACTTACACCATTTGAAGCGCATTCACATTATAAGATTAATAAAATAGCATGTTGCATGAATCAGAATATTCAGAAACTTTTTGGAATATCGCATAAATTCTATAATACCTAGGAAATCTTGTGGATATCCCTTTAATCTAGTATATAGAAACAGGGAAACGTCTCGTCATCTTGAAACAGCACGATCCAATGACACCATACATCGACATTTGACATTTGGAAATTGGATGTCTAGCCTTAATATAAAATTTCATTGAAGAAGGGAGGAACTATAGGTACCTTCTTTAGAGATTTCATTCTTTTCACCCTGCCTTGTATCACCAATTTTTCCATTTGCATCATGAATGTATAATTATTTTTCGCAAATACATATGTATATATTAAATACACTTGTTTTTCTAGAGGAGATATTTGGTTCAAATAAGGCACTCTGGTTTTCTGAAGATGGTTCACACATGGCTTATGGAAAGTTTAATGACAATTTGACACGCATTATGGCTCTTTCATTTTATGGACATTCAGGGGATCCAGAATCCCAATACACCAGACAATTATCAGTTCGCTATCCTAAGGTATGTATTGTACTAATGTATTTGTATTTATATTTGAACAGGAAACCTACAGGCTGTTTAAAAATCATTTCTTTTCTTCCTTCAGATATGAAATCTTGCGCACTTCAAAAAAGTTACTGACTCTGCAGATAAAGTTTTCATTTGAATTTTAAGATATATGATATAACTTATTTTGTAAATTAGTACATAGTAGAATAAGAATATTACAAATAAATCTATTTTATTGTGGGGTTCAACTAGAAGTTTCTACAGTTTTTGCGGCTATTTTTAAATAGTTTTTCTATGTATGACTTTTTTATTTGCCCTAGGCAGGCACAGCAAACCCCACTGCAGAAGTGGTACTGGTAAAACTCTCTGAGCCACTTGAGTCAACGAGCTTACCAGTGCCAGACTCACTCAATGAGTAAGGATTCAATTTATTTATTAGCTTATAAAGGTGCCTCATAGCAAATAGCAAAAACTTTACAGGTGTATGTATCCCTGCCTTGACAATGAGTCGAAAATGTTCAAAAAAAAAGCAACCATGAACAATAGTTATGGAGTTATGTAATACAAAAAAAAAAAAAAAAAAGCAACCATGAACAATAATAGTTATGAATTACCAAGGTTTGCATTTTTTCAATATTTTTTTTGAAGTATCATTACAGTAACTTATATTGAATATGAAAAATTCATTCGCTTCAATACAACTCAAATAAAATGATAAAAATCTTCAAAAAATTATATTTTCAATTTTTGCAAGGTTTTTATCATTTTATCCAACTTGTATTAAAGCGAATGAATTTTTCACAATCGATATAAGTTACTGTAATGACCAGAAATATTGAAAAAAATGCAAACTTTTCAACTCATTACCAAAGCAGGAGTTTATGGAGGTAACCTGTAAAGTTTTTAAAGTGATTGTGTGATGTTCTGTTGCTTTATGTAATTTTATTCTTAAAAGGACAAACAAATATGTAAGGATGGCCAATGCTCACATACTCTTATTATTTTTAAAAGTATTTTTAAACAATAAAAAAATTTCGAAAACTATTTTATATTACAAAGTTAAACTAATCATTAATTGGTAGGTAAATAATTTTGATTTATTTGACTGCATTTTTATTTTGAATTAGCTGACGTACCGTACCCGGGGTTGCCTGAGTTTAGGATTTAACTAAAAATAAGTTTGTGGTAAGGCAAAGGTTCCGTTGTTTCCATTTAATTTAGGCTGGGATGAAATAGATGTCCAGGAAGGAAATGTTGCCTATATTACCCGCTGGGTTCTAAAGAATAAGTATGCAAAATTTGAGTCAGATGGGTCTAACGGTGTAGATTAGTATATAAAATATTTCGGGGGAGGGGATGGGGTAAAGTGGGAGGCGGTATTGTCACCTGTGTTACCCGCCGGCTCCTTACGATGTAGATTTGTATAGAGATCATACAGACATACATTGTTTTATATTTATTGATGTAAACACGCTCATATTGGAATGCAATGTTATGTCAGTCAATCGGCCGACTACTTTTTGAGTTTTCAATCACAAACATACGCAGGCTGAATTTTTATATATACGAGTAGGTATATATAGATTACTCTTTTTCTATTTTACAATTTGTTTACCTTCATGGCATACACACTAAAAATGTTTTTTACCTATTTTTCTTTAGTGGATGTAACATTAGATTTTTTCATAACTTGGTGATTATTTTTCCAGACCACTTGTGGCATCTGTAACATTTGCTACTAACTCTACCGTCGCCATCACATGGACTAACAGAGTTCAAAATGAGTCACTGGTTGTATTGTGTGATACAACATGCAGACAAGTAAGTGCAGTGTGTTTTTTATACTTTCTTTTTTGAGCAGTGTTGCCATCTGTTGCACTCTCGAGCAACAAGGTATTTTCTGAAATTTATATAAAACTGAGTTATTTAGCTTCAATGCTGTAATTGTATTCCTTTTTTGACTTCTTCGGCGAAGTTTGGGTCGTTGCCATGAGATGAATTCAATATATATATATAAAAAGAAACCCGTGTTTCCCTATACGCCAAGGTTTCTTCACAACCAGATATTACCATCCCCTGGTGGTTATGGTGGTGGATAGCCCTTGGTGTCACATCGAAAATATGCGAGTTTGGTGGGGGTGGCTGTGCGTGGGTGGGAGTGGGTGACGAAATTTTGATTTCTAGCACATTGTTTTGTTATGGGAAGGCCGCAAATGCTTCAGATTGCTTCAAAATAGGCGCGCCGACTGTGTCGATGAGTTTAGAAGGTTCCGGAAAAACCTGTCTAGAAAGTTCTGGAAGGAGAAGGTTCTAGAAAATTCCCGAAAGTTCTATAAGATTCTAAACTGAGTGGCGGAATGTGTCGGTGTGTTTAGAAGGTTCCTGTACATTCAATAAATTTCTTGAAAGTTCTGGAAGGAGAATGTTCTAGAAAGTACATGAAAGTTCTATGACGATCCAAAAATGTACTAAAAATCTACGCGTACGAAGCCGCGCGCGCACAGCTAATTTTTTATAAAAATGCCACTATATAATACACAGAAATAAATCAAACTGATTCCTGATTTCAGGATCATTATATAATACAACTCATTCATTTTATTTGTATTCAATAACTATGTTTTTTTATCTTCTAAACTACGTACTAGGAAATTTGATCCTACCTTAATTAATATGTACATAATGTATTATACAATATATATTATATTTGTATACATAACTTATAATTAATTAGTTATTGAACTAGGCCGTTTCATTAAAATGATATGTGTTGAGACAAGAAAAATGTTTAAACGGTTATTGTAATTAATTGATTGTATTTAATTAAAAAGGTTGAAAATATAAAATAAAAATAATGATATACGATGCCCAAAATATGACATTCAAATGCGACGTTTTAATCTGAAAGAATATGACATTTGACTAAATTACATCTCAGTATATCATAGAAAATGTATGTACTACACGTGCTTCCGTAATGTAAAGTCTGCAACTTGATTCAAACTGGAACATAACATTTTTCAAGGGAAAAGTAGCTTTTTAAAGTGATTAACAGTATAAAGAGGAAACAACAAATTTGTCCAGTGTTTGACATATAGACATATAAAGCGTATGTGCAATGACAACCAGATTGACCAGCACCATAAAAATGGCGAGGTTCAGATTATTTAAAAACACATATATCATAGATTGTTAAACGTGTGTATGTGAATATTAAATACATTATTTTTGTAAG
The DNA here is from genome assembly GCA_016648135.1 of Agrypnia vestita. Classification (NCBI taxonomy): domain Eukaryota; kingdom Metazoa; phylum Arthropoda; class Insecta; order Trichoptera; family Phryganeidae; genus Agrypnia; species Agrypnia vestita. The sequence continues at coordinate 42,121 of JADDOH010012159.1, forward strand.
TGACCAATACCTAGATAATATTTTATGTGTATGTCTACATATTAAATATTATCTGTATGTATTTTAAAATAATTTGTACTTCTCGTTACTTTAGACAATTTTGTTATTTGTTTTTTTAAAAAGGCAACAAAAGAGATGTACATTACTTGATGCGGGTCTTGCGCATTCATAACTTAGAATTTGCAAGTACCTACTTTCTAAAAATTCTGCCTTCTAACCTTCTGCCAATTTCTTTGATATGCATATGCTTTGCCAATGCTTTGATAGTACCTACATATATTTATCAAAATTGAAATACTTAAGTTACACAGTTGCATAAATATATTTTCTTTCATTTTCATTACACGGTCACAACCATAGAGTATAAAAGATGTACATAGATTAACTAAGCCCGTTCTTTTGGAAAAGGGGTTGGGTCATAGCGGAGGAATGTCCTCCATCGCATATATTAGAGATGTATGTATTTATACCGCAGTTGAAGTATTTATTCTTGCATAATTAAATCCTAAATTTCTAATCAAACAAAATTTGCTTTTGTTAGTTAGTAGTGCTAGTAAACACAGTATATTTTTTACAACAAACATTGTTTTTTTAATTGTTTTTAACAAAATTTTAATCTAAACAATGTTACTTAGAAAAAATGTCTTGTAATAAAGTGTGACTTATTTACCAAGACATTATTATTTTTAAGAGTATTTAGTTTGACCTTTTTCATTATTGTTTTAAAATTTACAAGTTTGTAGTAATTTAAAAAAAATCAAAAGTATTGGAACTAGTCATGGCACCAGGTTGTGTACCAAGAAATTTAATTCATGTCTGTATATTTTGGTGGTTTATGATCACAACATCTTTAGTTTAAATTTGGAATTATGCAAATTTTATTAAGTCATAATGATATTTTTATTATTTTTCCTGTTTCATTTTTCATCAATTTCAAAGCGATGGCCACCTTGTTAAGATATCCACTAATTTTATTAAAAATATTTTTTTGTATAAAATTAGTGGATACATTTATTTATTTAGTTTTTATTGCTAACCGATTTCACCTTTCATTTAAATATCTTTCAGATATTCCAGTATGCTGAGTCAGATGGCTGGGTTGATGTCCTACATGCTCCTATTTTTGTTTCCGAGGGAAAATCGTTCTTTACCATCTTACCAGAGGTAGATCACATATATTTTTTTATTTACTTTTTAGTACACAAAATTGGTTGGTTGGCATGAGAGATGTAAAGACCTAGCAACTGTGGGTCAATCTAGCGAAAGGCTAGTCAACGTTTGTTGTTGTTTCATAATTAGTTATTCAATTGTTTCCCGCTATTTGTGATCTGTGATCTGTGATCCCGGAGAAAATGAAAATTTGGCTGATTTTCGAATATGTCCGCTTCTCCACGACAACGCTCGTCCACGCTCAGCTCAACAGACCGTCTTAAAATGACAGAAGTTTCGAATGGAAACTCTACATCACCCATCTTACTCGCCGGACCTTGAATCTTGAAACTTTTTAACTCCGATGAGGGTGTGAAAAACGCTTTTAAAGAATTCGTTGATTCCCGTCCCTGTGCGAAAAGTGCTTCGACAGCAATGGCCAATACTTCAATTTATTGAATATATGCCTTTTTATAAAATAATTGTTTAAATTTTTCTGTATAAAACGGTAATTTCATAGGTCATAGTATTGAATAAGGGGTGCAGTTGAGACGTGTTCATATCTATCTCAATTCTTAACCTTTCCTTATATTTTCAATTTTTTGGATTATTTTTTGTCGAGTTTCTGTCGAGCGTCTACATTGGTGTTGCAAAAATATACATTTTTATACTTCGCATGTTTAAAATAGCAATTATTATTCTATTTGTGTGAAAAATAATTATCTGCCTACTGCTTCCGTTTAAAACTTATTAGAATACTTGATGTTCTTGACTCACTAGCTCTAGAATACAATTGTTTTCTTTCATTATACATAATTTGAGGAAATATTTGCCCCACTTACCCATACTCGCCTTGTTATATAATTTTCTTTTCAGGTCCTTGGAAATGATTCCTGGAGACAGATTGCTTTAATATCCCATCTTGATACAAACAATAATTCATGGAATAAAACATACATAACAAAAGTTCCCAAAACAGTAACTGAACTTTTACATTGGGATAGAGAATCTCAAACTTTGTAAGTCAATAATACATATTTGCACCATCAAATAATTTGATATGTAGGGTTGATGGGCCGGTTGTGGCCACTTGGACATTCAAAGGTGTATAAATAAGGCAATGAAAATATATTTGTTATTTTATTTATGCCGATCAATTCTTTAAACTGTGTTTTGTTTTTATAAATAACAGCTGTACCGCCATTTTCTTTCTTTGAGTATCGGTTGAACTTCTTGATGACATTTGTTAAAAATGATTAAATTCTTAGCAAAAACGATAAGGGCCCGTGGATGAGGAATGTGAAAATAACTTTTTAATCACTTGTTTGTGTTCGTGAATCAATTTAGCCTATTGAATGAAAGTCCTAGGAACATTGTTTGAAGGTTATTTCATAATTTAGATTATTTCTTAGAAGATAAATGCTACATGGCCACAACTGGCACAGCAATCTTACTTGTGTTCTAGTTTTGGCCATGGACATGGCCACAACTGGCTCACATAGTGCGGTAGGTTTGGTCACCTTTTTTAAAAACAAATTACTTAATTAGGTATTTACGATGATATCCCAATTATAATAATTTCGTTTGTCTGTCTGTTTATCTGCCCGTCCGCGTAACTTTGTGTAGAGTCCGTAACTTTTTATAGTAAAATTTTTTTTTCCAACATTTTTATAAAAAAAATATTTTCGAACAATGTTATTTTTGAAAGTCAAAAATTTTTTTTTTTAACCGAACCGAACTGACATGTAAAAGTTCCGTCATTTTTGATGGGTTATGTATGGCTAGTTCGATTATAAAAACCATGGCCATAAAAATAATTCAACAAGTCAACTTTCCCGGAGTACGTACCTGGAAAGTAAGATTCAACCAGATCTACTAAAGTATTTCTAAGATTTTTATCAAAATGGTTTAGATTAGACTAGTTGTACTGAAGTATCAATGCTATATACAGTATGGATAGCTTTTAAAGATGATAATTGAGTTCAGCAGTTAGGAAAAGTACAATCATCGAATGAGTTGAATTCATCTAATACACTTTCTCAAAAAGTAGGTATCCTCAATGAGACTCAGTTGTCCTTTGATGCATCAACCATCAAACCAAATGAAATATCTACTTCAGCAGCTTCAACAAATGATGTTCGGAATGAATTGTCCATTCATGCAAAATGCTGACAGTGTATGCCTCGTAACTATATTTCTGTTGGCTCTACTTCACAAATTATTATTATTACAACTGCCAAGGCTATGTATTTAGTTAATTAAAGTGTAGTCTGGCCAAAGAAAAAAGTAAATTATGTAAAGTAATACTATGCGTAAAAGAGAGTATATTTCTTCCGGCAAGTTCTGTAATGGCAGTTAAAGAAGCAGAAATGGAAAACAAGGAAGAGAAAAACAATTAAGAAAAGATAGAATGAAGAAAACAGCTGGCAGATTGAACAAAAGAAAAAAAAACTCTTCTAGTTCGTGTCTTCAGCCAAAAAGGTCGTAAAAACACAGCATAATATCCCAGAAGATACAAACCAAAAGATTCTGAGCAGCCGTGAAAACCTAAGAACATTCTTAAAAAATAACCAACAAATGAGGAACAGTCGTGGATTTATCAAATCAAGGTCTTCTGAAAATGAAGAATTAGAAAGAAGTCCAAAAGAAGGAGACTACGCATTAGTAAAATTCAAAAGTAGTAAAAATATTGTACCCTGTTGCGTCGGAAGACAATGATAATGGTTATGAAATAACTTATCTCTGGAAAGGAATGAAGAGTACCTAATACATTTGTTATGCCATAAATGCCTAATATGGCATTTGTTATAGAAAATATTATTAAAATGATAATGTCATTACTCGCATCCACAAAAGGGACTAAATTTCTGTCTAAAAATATTCTCAGGTTTTCACGGCCATTCAGAATCTTCTGCGTGTATTTTTTTGAGATATTCTACCATGTATATCTGACCTCTCTGGCCGACGCTTCGAATCTCATTGCAGGGTCCATCATCAGCCCTGATGATAGACCCTGCAGTGAGATCCGTAACTTCGGCCAGAGAGGTCAGATACACATAGCAGAATACCCCAGAAAACTACAAACAGAAAATTCTTTCTTATCTTTTCAAATTGATCTGTTCGGGTATTGTGTGGCATTAAAAGTTACCTCATTTTTTAGCTATAGGCACAATAAGATCATAATTATAATAAAACTCTTAATTTTCCTGTAGTTAAGTACTTACCTATTTTGTTTTATTTTTATTCTAAATATTAGGAAACCTTATGAAAACTGAAGTGGCCATAACTGGCACAATGACATGGCCAAAACTAGATAGAAAGTGGCCAGAACTGGCACATTCGGACACATTTCAAGTTTGATGTTTCTATTTTAAATTATATTAAATTTTATATTTTTTTTTCTACATTTTCAAATGTGAAAAAAAAATTAAAAACTTGTAGAAAAGTAATGTAATATACTATAGGTATTGATAAACGAATATTCTATTTTTAACTAATATACTGTGTACTCTGCAGGTGGTACATGGGGACCAGTGTTAAAGACTCGGCATATCAACATTTATATTCCATCACAAAAGACGGGGAAATCAATTGCTTTACTTGCAACATCACTCATTCGTCTGGCAGCCAGTGTTTGTATAATGAAGCAGTATTGAGCAAGAGTGGATCGTACATAGTTGTGACATGTTTAGGCCCGCAAATTCCAGAAGTGTATATTTTTTCAAAGGTAAAATTATATTTGCTCAAAACTTTTTACCCCATTTATTTTATTTCTGTAAACCCGCTTCTGTATTAAATGGGTGAGAATCTAATGTATAAAAATCAATGTTTGTTAATATTTTATGTGCTGCCTTACTGTTTGTCCAGTCTGATCTAATTTTTGCATACTTATTCTTTAGGACCCGGCGGCTAACATAAGCCACTTTTCCCCCTCCCCATGATATATTTTCCATGCATATCTGTTCCATTTGACCGATCTGAACCAAATTATGTATACTTATTTTTTAAGACCCAGCAAGTGACATAAGTGACATTTCCCCCCACCCCCTTTACCCAACCCTTCCCCATGATATATTTTCTATACAAATCTATGCTGTTTGATCGATCTAACCCAACTTTTTGATACTTACTCTTTAGGACTTAGCGGGAAACATGGGCCTCATTTTCCTGACCCCTTTAAACCACCCTCTTCCCTTGGTATATTTTGAGTACAAATACATACCATTCGGCAGATTTTACCCAAATTTTGCAAACTTTTTCTTAAGGACCCAATGCAAAACATAGGCCACATTTCCCCCTGGACATTCCATCCATCCCGGCCTAGATGAAATGGAAATATTGTTTTTTTAGAGCCTTTGCAAACAATAGAAACTTTGTTTTCTCCCACAAACTTATTTTTAACTTAATCGTTAACCTGTGTAACGCCGGGTACGAACAAGTTGAAGAATCCTGACAGTCAGTACAGAAAGTCATTTAACACATATAGTATTAAGAACAAAACTCGCGCGTCCATACATAAATCTGCAGTGTGTTTAGGTATGTTTCTTTAATTTGATAATAATAAACATATCATCATCTCGGATTACACAACTTATATGGCACAAACATACCTTGAAAGAATAATCCATATGTGCCCTGTCATTGAATGTTTGTTAATTTATGCAAGTATTGTAGCATCTCTGTTTGTCAATGTTCACCTCATGGTACATCACATCTAGACTACATATCTTATATGTTATATAAAGGCATGTATTCACCCATGCAGATACAAGGAAAGCAAACAAAAAAAAAATAGTTAAAAAATAATCTAAATTTTGTAAATATAAGTATAGGTACTAACTATAAAAAAATATTCATGTGTAAATATAATAAATATGTAGGTACATATTTGGTTTTGTTTTTACAGAATGGAGACAAAGTAAAGAATTGGGAAAGAAATGAAGAGTTGGCAGAATATTTATCATACAAGGAAATACCAGTTGTGCGACGTTTCACCGTTCAAATAGCAAGTGATACTATGCCTCCTGCACAAGTCCTATTGATGACTCCTCCAAATGCAGATTTGTCTGGAGCTAAAAAGTACCCTATGCTGGTGAATGTGTAAGTAATGTAAAAGATTGCCAGCAGCTCTGATTATTCCGTCTATTTTATCATATCTGACTTCTATCCTAGAGAATTCCGTTCGCATACATATTTATATCCGTCATATTTATTTATATATGTATATTTATCACGTCATTCGCATTGAGTAAGGAGTCAATTGTCTTCCATTCTCACAGCATCCGTTGTTGGCCCTATACAAAGTAAAAAAGATATATTACATATGTATTTATGTGCTCGAATGACATCTTGTGGATGTCATACCAAATATTAAATATTTATGTTGGGGGACGATATTGTCATCAGAAGCGATAAAATGACTTTAATTGAAAAATGAAGGAATATCACTTTCTTTTTTCAATTAAACCTTTGCGTTTAATTGAAAAAGAGTGTGATATTTCTTATAATACAACTCATTGCGACCAAGGATAAAGTATCTCTCTTCAAATCAACCTTAGGATCATTTTTGATTAATGGAGAAGCATCTTTTTCATTTACATCAAATGGTATGAATTTATATTTTCTCTTTTTTTTACCAGTTATGGTGGTCCTGATTCATACCAAGTGCTTGAGAGATGGCAGTTAGATTGGGGAGCTTCTTTGGTCGCCCGCTGGAATATTATGCTTGCTCTCATTGATGGACGTGGTTCCGGCTTGAAGGGAAATAATAATCTCTTTGCTGGATATAGAAACTTAGGAACGGTTGAGATAGACGATCAAATTAATGTTACAAGGTCAGTCTTTTTATTATTAAAAGAATTAACAACACATATATATATGTATATTAATTGTTAAAATAAAACACAAATCACTTTGTTTTCACCACTTTATTAGATTAAACAAAGAACATTGTTCTCGAAACATGTAGATTGTATAATCTAATAAAGTGGTGAAAACAAAGTGATATATTTGTGTTTTATTTTAATAATAATGTTACCGCAAAGTTCCAGCCTTCATACAGAAGAAAAAATTATCTTCGAACAATAAATATTAATTGTCTTTCAAATAAATTTTTCTTTTCATACAATATGTAGTTAATTACAGTAAATTTATACGGAATGACTAGTTATGAAAAAAAAAAAATCATAATGTGAACCTGCCTTTAATTAATTTTACTCTTTGTGTGTCATTTTTGCTGGCACAAAAATGATTTAAAATACAATTTGGTCAAATGATCCTGCCGGCATTATATGTCATAAATATCATTAAAAAAATGACCGCACACGTAAATAAAATATTCTTGTTGAATTTTATTATTTTTCTTTTCCATATCCACCGTAGACATCTTCAGAAATCCCTTGGTTACATAGATCCTGAGAGAACTTGCATCTGGGGATGGTCCTATGGAGGCTACGCCGCTGCTCTCTCTCTCGCCAGGGGCGGCGACACTTTCAAATGTGCTATTTCAGTGGCACCTGTGACAGATTGGCTATATTACGGTTAATATTATTATATTGATTTATTTTCATTCAATACTGAATATGTAATAATTGTCATAAATAATGCAAAGATTGCTATGTAGCAATTAGTACTCTCTGTTTGGGTGTTTTAAAAAATTGCAGATGCATTATTTATTCTTTTTTTATTTATTTTTTCCTATGCATGTAATACCGGGATTCCTATGTTTATCTTGACCTCACGGTTATAGGCTATAAAAATATTTTTACACAATTATGTGTCATATGAGTCACTTAAAAAAAATTTGATAATCACGGCAACCAGGTACATTTGTGCAGTTTACATGTGGTTACATATTGAATGTTCGTTAAGGCAAAAAATGGTTAACGAATTTTAAATCACGAGATTTTAGTATTGAGTCAAACCTCAAAATGGGGCACTTAAAATTGTTATTGAAGATCGAATTGCTAGAGAAATTTAGGTCAATCCGGATATTCCAGTTCAAGAATTAGCTATGAAGACTGGTTCTCGTGGTCCAGTGTTCAAAGATTCATTTAGAAAAATCAGGAAGTTTTGGAACCACGTTTTGTACATAGCTACTACACAATTACATTTAGAGAACAAAATGGCATGCATACAAACAAAAATTACGCGAGGTTAATTAAAATTGTTGATTATTCATTATCCACGGTGTAACTAATGGTGTTAGTGAAATATAAACGTCCCTAACGCATTTCAAAGACTTAATAGAACGATGGAGGAAAGCCATATCTATCGACGGAGAATAAATTTTAGTGTAATATGTATTGTTAAAATAAATTTGTTTATAAAAAATTATTTTTTATTAACATACTTGTTTTTGGGTACTCCAAATATATTGCATAAATTCCTGAAATGTTTTTATCCACTACAAATATAATATTTATATGATTTTAAGAAAATTGATTTTGTGAATATTATTTAAAAAAAACTATTTTTTCAGATTCTATTTACACGGAACGATATATGGGTATACCATCAGTAATGGACAACAAAGACGGCTATTTAGCGGCTGAACTCAATACTCCGGATGTTGTAAGTATTATTTTTGCACATAATTAAGCTCTCCTATTTTGCGATGACTGTAACAAAAATTAATATTTTTGTATGTTTTGAATGTATTCACAGGCTGCTGCTCTCAGTAAAAAGAAATTCATGCTGGTTCATGGAACATTGGATGACAATGTCCATTACCAGCAATCTATGATGTTATCTAAGGTCTTGCAACAAAGTGATGTACTCTTTACACAGCTGGTAAGATTTAAACTTTTTAACAAAATTTAGTAGGTAAAAAAAAGTGGATAAATTAAATTTTAAAATAATAAAATAACATTAGAGGTTCTAAATTCTATTTTTGACCAAACAGAAATATGTGATAGTATTTACCTATTGTCTAACAATATTATTGTATGTATTATAATATTAAGATGATCGTATTAGTAACATGTTCCTTTATATTACATATTCTTTCCTACTTACAGCCTTTCAAAATTATTTGTGACATTTTATTTAGCTGCATGCCCCTTCCCTTGATTTATTCTAAATTTGGATTGGCTTAAATGAACAATTTAGACACAGTATAACAAGGCTAAGCTGCCATCTACAGTTTTATCCATAAATAATGAGAATTTTTAGATTTAGCAGATTTTGATTTTTCTTTTTAAGTTTATTTGTTGAAGTTTTGTTTTGGTTATATTGGTACACCTGTTCTTGATGCATAACGTAATTTTCAGCCATCTTGGATGTTTTCAGCCGTCTTGCCGTCAGTCAAATAGGTTGCACGCATTTTGGTGGCTTTGCTATTTTTTAGCTTAGTAAAAAAATAATCAAAGATCTGCATTAAATTTTATTTTTAGAACAAAATAAAGTGCAGTAAAGCATTTGAAATGTTAAATGTTGCTTTTGCTGAGTCTACTATCAGTAAACCAAGAGTTTATGAGTAATATAAACATTTCAAAAAGGGTCGTGAGAAGTCAAAGATGATGATCGTTCTGGATGCCCTAACACATCGATAACCGACGATTACGTTGAAAAAGTAGAGAAAATGATAATGGGCAATTGCCGAATTATTACGAGAGAAGTTTTTGATAATGTTCGCATATCATTTGGGTCATACAAAGTAATTTTTTGTGATGTCTTGGGCCTGAAATGCGTGTCAGCAAAATTTGCTAAATTTCGACCAAAACAAATAATGAGTGGACATTGCGCAAGAGTTGTTAAATGAAGTAAAAACTGATCCAGAAGTATTTAAACGGGTCATAACTGGTTGCGAAACATGCTTCTATGGCTATGACATCAAAATCAAAATGCAATTGAGCCAGTGGAAGCTGCCTGAGGAGCCAAAACCCAAAAAAATTCAACATATTCGATTTTTTTTTGGTTTTAAACGAAATTGTTAAAAAGTTATTTTCGCCCTGTTCTTCGATTTCAATGGTGTGGTGCACCATGAGTTCCTGCCATATGGTCGTACGGTAAATAAATAATACTATCTGGAAGTAATAATATGAAAACTCCCGAAGTTGTGGCAAAACAACTTGTGGAAATTTCACTACGATAATGCATCCGCTCACACTATCACTTGTTTGTGAGTTTTTGGCCAAAAACAAAACACCATTATTGTGCCTCAGTCACTGTATTCGCCTGACATGGCCCCCAGTGACTTTTTTCTTTTTCCAAAATCACAGTCGTTTTGCCAACATTGAAGAGATCAAGACTGAATCGCTGAAGGTGTTGAACTCCATACCAAAATACGTGTTCCAGAAGTGTTTTGAAGATTGGAAAAAGTGCTGGTAAAAGTGTATTAAATCTGGAGGGAATTACTTTGGAGGGGATAATATAAAAATTGGCGATTAGAAAAGAATTTATTGAAAAAAAAAAACAAAATTCTCATTATTTTTTGATCAAATCTCGTATATTAAATTTTAGTAATAATTTGGCTTAATGTCAATAAACATTTGATGAATCGACTTTTTGGATCATAGCTGATGTCCTATTTAAAAGAAGCTTATCATCCTTCTTTTCAACAGGCATCTCCAACAGTATAAATTTTATAATATGTACTCCTATCCCAGCAGCTCTATTTAGCAATATTTTTGACTATTTTTCAAATGTTTGCTGATGGAAGAGTTCATGGTATCAAACTGTCATAAAGTCTATTTATTGGGCTTTCGAGATTGATAATGCCCTAAGACAAAACATATCTCACAAAAATTAATCAAGTATGTAGAACTAAAAAACAAGTGTGTTTTTATTTTCATGTGTGATTGGAGCTTTACTAATTTACCTCTGAATCAAGAAATTTTTAAAAGTGGTATGTTTTTTGGCATATTGTAAATTGCCCTACTTCACAATTCTGCTGAAATTAAGATATGTATTATCATTCCCAATGTTATTAAAAATTGTTCGAAAAAGATGTTTGCAGTCGGTACATACATATTTTATGCAGACCAAAGTAATAAAAAAATTCTGCATATATAAAAGACAAGGACAGAGATTTGAAATTAATAGGATATTCTTCTGATTGTTTACATAATAATTACAAAAATTGCCTCTGCAAACGCTTGGAAAAGGTAGATAAATGTGTACATTTGGGACTAACAATAGACACATGTAAAAAACTAGGAACTCTACTTGGTAAATTCGTTCATCTAAAATATTGTACTCCAAGACATATTGATTGTATTATAGTATGGTAGACTTTATTATAAACTACGGCTTAAACTGCTACGGATTGGCATTTCAATTATATTTAGACAAAGTAAAACAACTACAAATAAGAATTATTAAAACTATAGCAAAACAAAAAGAAGCATGTAAGGACCAACCGGAAAACCTATTCAAAATGTGTAAAATCTTACAGATTCAAAAACAACTTCATTATACAGGGTGTACCAGAGCTAGCAGCAGAGAATTTGCCGGTAGATTCCTGCCTATGTTATGAGTCTAAAACGTTCCAGCAACCATGGCCTAATATCAATAGTTATGGAGATATGCAATATCAAAGTTTGCATTTTTTTTTTCAATATTTCTCACTTTTTTTTGTAAAAAGTAGTACTATCATTACGGTTATATTGATTATGAAAAATTCATTCGCTTTAATACAAGTCGAATAAAATGATAAAAATCATGCAAAAATTGAAAAAAGTTATTTTTTACAATAACTTTTTATATTTGTTTTGTCCTATACTCATGATGTATTAATGTTTTGAATCTGTTCTTCTCGCATTCTTCCATTGTCAGTTTATAATAAAGTTTAACTATTAAATAAAAATAATATTTTATACGAATCGTATATTTTACAGAGAAGCAAATCTCGACGTTTCGCTGAAGTCTTATTTAACTTCATCAGGAGAAAATCCTATCACGGCAGAGGTGTGATAGGACACAAGGCAAACTATTTCTTCTGAGGTCGTAAATTATATGGACTTTGTTGTGAAGTGTTCACTTCTTCTACGATAGAGGTCGCCAGTGTGCAATATGTACTAATTACGTCTTCGGGCTTTTCTGTAACGTCTCCTAAAGGTGGAATTTAAGTCGTGAGAACAGGGCGCCAAATACTTGATAGTTTGTTTATAACTGTCGTCTCTATTGAAATAAGGATGTTTGTATATTTCAATGGACTCCCTCACTAATCTGCGTACATATTTTTATCTCATCAAATCCAATGAAGTGACAGAGATTCCCTTTGGATGCATGTTCGCAGAATGCCGATATATTGGAGTTGCTGTTTTTAATTGCTCCAATATGTTCCTTCAAATGTGTGGTGATATTGCGTTTGGTTTGTCCTATGTAGAATGCTTCACAACGAAGTGCATATAATTTACACCCCCGGACATGGAAACATTAATCAGTCCGCCCCATACCTCCGCGGGTACAGGTCGTTCTCCTGATGACTTGAATATGACTTCAACGAAACATCGAGAATTGTCTCTCGGAAAAACATACGATTCGTATAAAATAACCATTTACAGTTAAATATGTCTAACGACCGTAATAATAATCTTAACTCTTTAATCGACATATATTGTTGACCACTGTAATATTATTTTTGAATTGAAATGAAATCACAAAAACTAACATTATTTATCATTATTTTTCAGAGTTATCCTGATGAAGATCACAGTTTGAATGGAGTAAAACCTCATCTTTACCACTCAATAGAACAGTTCCTAGACACAAACTTGCGTAATCATGAAGATTTGTGAGAATAAACACTAAACAATCGTAAACAACGTGCCAATGCTATAAAAATGTTAACCATTTAATGAGAAGTCTAGATGTACATACCTATTTGTTTTAATTTATATAGCACATCTGAAAAATTCTAAAAAGAATTAATATGTTGAAAACATAAAACTAATTATTGGCTTAGAGCTGATAAGTGTAAACTAATTTCTACCAAAAGTATTTACTTGTATTAGATAATGAGAAACACATTATTAAACCTTTCCCTGCTCGATCAAAAAGACTGCCCATGTTATAACATTTGTTTTATATTTTCAATTGAAATCTTATACATTTAGTGGTATTCAACAGATTTCTAACTTCGTAATGTATGTACTTATATACATGATCGCATTCACACTCCAATCATATATGTATATTTTTTTTGTATAAGCTTCGAACTCATAATTACACAATGGGCGCTTTGGTGCACTGCTTGGGAAAGGTTATCATTTTATTTTAGCCTAGTCAAGGAAGATTAAAATCAGACTATACTAAGAATAAATTTGAGTATAGTAAATGATTTATATTTTGTGTGGCTTGGTGGCTGTATTTTTAACTAGTGTTGAGAACTTGTTAAAACACTGGCATGAATAAGGATATTAAAAATGTTCTCAGGTTTTCACGGCCATTCAGAATATTTTGCGCGTAGTTTTCTGAGATAATCTGCCGTACATATCCGACCTCTCTGGCTGACGTTTCGGATACCATTGCAGGGTCCATCATCAGGGCTGATGTATTGTAATGTGTGTTGATGTTGTGGTTTGCAATAACCTGTCGAAAGCAGGGAGTGTCGTTGTCTAGGTACTGGCTGGCAATACCATGTCATCAACACACATTACAACACATCAGCCATGATGATGGACTTGATGGTATCTGAAAGGTCGGCCAGATAGATCGGATATACATGGCAGAATATCCCAGAAAACTACATGCAGAAGACGTAGGACATAATCAAAATAATTACCTACTTATATACTTATATAGCTGTAAGAATGTGGTCTGCACACAAACACATTTGAAGAGAGGGTGTGACCTAAGTCAATATGTATAAGGCCAATTAGCTTCAGTTGCTGCCCTAAGTTTTCAGCCACATTCTAAGGCTGATGATACCTATTAAAATATATATTTATATAAAAATGTGTTTTCGGAACAATTAACCTAATTCATATATTTCAAAGTATGTAAATTGATTTTTCACTGCAATGTAAAGTATTAGTTTCCTTTAAAATTTTCCTTCGGGTGACATACAGGACATTATTATGTTAGGTATTGTAAACATATTATGATTGTAAGTCTAAAGTTGTAAAACATTTAAACAGCAACTGTATTGAGTAAATCTGTTTTTAAACACAGAAATAGTTTACATTTTATTTGTCATTGGATGAGAGATCAAACAAGAAATATAAATCAAGAAATCAACTGATTGCCCAGAGAGAAAAGTGCTTGGTTCACCTTTCAATGAAGTGCTGCTAATTTTGTTTATTTCCATGAAGGTCATGCTTCAATGTACTCCTGGCACTCGCCTGCTATGTAGGCACCTACTCTAATGTATAGAATGATTTCAATATATTTTTTTAGTAGTTATACTCAATGTAGTAAAATGCTGCTTACCTATGAAACTGTAGTTAGTTCCTGGGTACTACAAGAGTCGTATAACATAGAAGGTGATACATACATATGATATTGGTGCTTCTTCACATTTTCTTTAACCCTAGATTCATAAACATATGTCTCTCATACACCCTCAAGTAATAAAACTCTCACAGCGCGCGGCGTGAATTTTTTTTAATGTTTTAATTCCAAATAAAAGTTCATTTTAATTAATCTTTGTAGTTTTTTTTTCAATATCTCCCGTAATCATCAAATGAAATGACTTTGAAAGTAAGGTGTATCAGAGACGTATATTTATGAACAATGTAACCCTAAATATAGTTTATGAATCTATGGTTAAATCAATTGTAAACAAAATAAAACAGCAAGATATATTTGTTTTTGGAATCGAACAACTAATTATACATAACGTTGCATTGACATAATTGTCAATGCAACATTATGTATAATTGGTTGTTATGGTTTTAATAATATGTTGAAATAGTGTCATTTTGATTAACTTTTATTTGTACAAAAATGTTAACATGTCCCATTAGTAAATTCCTATCATGCAAGGTTAAATTGTAATACAGGATTTGTAATTTTACAAGCATGTACATACCTACATAGGATATATAGCATGTATGCGTAATGATCCCACATAAATATATACATAGTCTATTATAGTGTAATTTTAAAGTAGTCCGTAGTATTAATTATAATATTATGTTGTTAACTTTTAAAATACATCTATAGTTTTTATTTTGTTATTGTCGTCTAATCATTTTTATATTTTTGATTTGTTATTATGTATGCATACCTACTTCATGTTTAAGCAATGCAGTTTTTCCTGTATATTTTGAATTTTTTTTCACCCTTATGTCACATAGAATTATGTTTGATTCCATCCATTTTAGAAATGTTTTGTCTAACTAGTAAGTATTGTAATTTGTTTTGTTTATTTAAAAATATTTTTATCAATTAATTATCTCTTGTTGTTATTTTAAAAAGTATATAATTTAAGGAAAAGAAACAGGTTTAGCTCTAATTTTAAAATATAATTTGATTTGTTATATGAAAAGTATTTTTGTAACTGTATTGTGTTAAAATAAAAATATTATAAATGTTATCTATTAGCGTTAGAGCACAATACGTATTCGCTATACCATAGAAATAGAATTGAGAAATAAAGGATGCCGCGCGATGTTTATACCAATTCCTTAATCTAATTTCATTACCAGATTGATTATATTGACGGTGGAATGGAAAAAATTACCAAGCGACATGAAGCCAACTTTACAGGTTTAAAGTTATTTTTTTTTAATTCATAAAAAATCTCCTATTTATTATATTTGCACAATTCTGATTTATTTTAAAAGGTGTTTAGATCCTTTATGTACTGCCTTGGATAGATTCTCGTTTCGCTTGCTATTTAGGAAGTTAGTGTCGCTTAGTAATATTTAAAGCAAAATTACAAACAAGAAAAAATTACCAACTGACAAGCAATAGTCACTGTTAAAATAGGAAAAAGTCCCGTATAAATATTTTTACAGAATTTGAGTGTGGGAAAAAGTCCTAAACAATAGAAACACGTTTCTATGATCAGGATAAAGTTGCTTAACGCTTCATGATTAAATAGTGTCCACCTGGGACTTTATAATCAATTTTGAATTATAGTTAAGCCTAGACCTATGTTGTTGACCTAAAACTTGATTTGAAAAAAATAATACCAAAAGCACTTCATTCAAAAAACATCATTTTTTAATCAGCCAATTTTTTATTCAAAATTAACAATTCACATTCAGTAATACATAAACAAAATTCTTTATAATAAAATTGAATTTTTACATATGTTGAGGAGTAAGGAAGTTTTTAGAATACTAATACTTTTACGACTAACATGACAATTAGGTACTATGGCAAACAGTAATCATTAGAATAATTTCAAAATTATATTTTTTCTTACCATATATTACGTAAACAAAATTAAAGTAATATTTGGTCTCCTTTGTACGCCGCACCGTTTTGACCAATATGAGTCTCAAAGAAATTTTTATAAAAATATTGAATTAATTTTACACAAATTCTCAGTATGTTAGTCAACATATTTTAACTATCAACACTTATTGAAAAGTTATTCATTTTTCGTATTGAATTGAGATCCTAATATGTATTCACATTTGAAATCTTAATCAATTTAAATGACATGGTAGGTAAATAAGTTATAACTTAAATAAATTTGTTATTACCTATCTAATTAAACACTTATCTAAACTTATTATTGCAGTAATATTTGCTAAATTTTAGGAACAGACTTACACTCAGGAACTACATATATAATTATTAGCAAAAACAGTCTTTAGTCTATAAAAATAATAATTTAATCTGATTCAGGCAAACTGTTTTTTCAGTTGATGAATGTAGAATGTTGATATACCTACTCTTGATAAAAATGAGTGGGCATAACTTTGTCCTTACAAAGTTTAGCTAAATTCCCATATTTTTGCTTTGAAATTGGCAGACATGATCGAGAGCATGGCACCTTAGTTTTTGACTGAATTTAGTTTATACATATATATACATATATTCATTTATAAGCATTTCATCCTAAAAAAAGTAATATAAATGATAAGGTCATCAGCTCATTACAACACTTTTAAGATATAGGAAATCATAGTGTCAAAAAGGGCCATCCGTTAGCTGTGTATAGATGTTAATGTGCGATTTCTCGACTTATATTAAAAATACGCGCTGAGGGTTATGCTTACTATAAAACAAGTACTTTTCGCAGAAAAAAACTACTGTTGAACCTTCAATGTATGAGTCCGACGTGCATTTGGCTGCTTATATCTTAAAGTCTAGGGTTTACACAGGTACCAAATTGAATTCCAATTTCCCATCATAATTTGTTTAATAATTTGAAGCCGCTGGCAAACGGAGAATAATTCTTATTCATTAAAAAACTAAAACACAGCTAAAATTAAATAACACTTTAAAAGAAAATAGTTACCAGATATCGTATCCAAGCGGCAGACAGCGAAACACACGCGTTAACTAAGCAACGATTGTGGCACTCTGATTGTTTTTTTGTTCTCAAAAGCCGTTCCAGGGTCACTTTGCAGCATGGGCAAAAGACAATGCAAGGTATGTGCGGAAGGGTCAAATTCTATTTCAATTAAAATTTCTTACGGCACAAAATATCTAAGCGCCAAAAATAATATAGAAAACTGCAAGTCATATTTTTTAAGCGACAAATATAATTTCATTTAAATTAAGGATAAAAATTACTAATCAACGTGTTGTCTTTTATGAGAACTCATAAAAAATGTCTAAACACCTAATGGCAAATATTTAAGATGAGGTAAATAGGCTGAAGTCATAAAAGAAACCTATCTTCGAGAGGGTAAATTTATCAAACAAAATTATTATTTTTAAACAAAATTATTATTTTTTCGTAAGATTAGGAAAAGATAATAAAAACCAAAACATTTTAAATAAAAAACACAACTTATTTACCAAGTAGAAAAATAGTTTCGAAAAAAGACTTAAATATAATATTTAAAAAATCATTAAAATTTTAGTCGCTTGGTCACCGAAAACTGTAAATAATCAACAACATACAAAATATCTAAGCGACATCAAAAATCATCGGAAGCCTGTAAGTGGGACCAATCGACGCAGAAATTTTTTTCCATTCCAGTGATATATATGACTCAATATCGGCCAAATTGTCACATGGTCATTTTTTCCTTCCCACCGACGATACTATAACAAAACTCACTTATCTTAGTGTCATTTAGATTTTAAAAATATTTATGAAATCATCAAATAGTTAATTACAATAATCTAGATTTTATTGGCTATATTAGTCAGTACCTATGCAGTTTTTTGTGACTGTTCTATTCTACATATTAATTATTCTATTATTTATTTATTTTATTCTATCGTTATTCTACATATTAATAGATTTATTGTGTACATATTCATTAATATAATAAAGAATTATAAAAATAAGGTTTTTTGTTTTTCAATAATGCCCCAATAGTAAAAGTCAATAATTCATTTAAATGAAATATATTCTGAGATGTTGGAAACATGATTTTTTACAAAATAAAATAGATAATGTGAGCATTGCATGAAGTTTTGGTATTTACTACACTGGAAATTTGGAAGCTTTGGGAAAACAAATTATATCCTCGGTATGCCGTGGGGTAAGTCAGCTACTATATAAGAAAATGCCGTCCAGAAAGCTGCGCATACATCGAGAACGTCTGATTCAATAACATTTAATGTATCCCCTACAGAATGGTGGAACCAAAAATATCTCTCATTTGCATTCAGAAGTCCACCTCCAGGAATTCCTTGTCTTGTCCAAAAACTTGTATCGGGCCCAGGTTCATCTAAGGATAACTGAGTTGCATTGATAGAATGGAATAATTTTAGTATTTCTTTCATCATACACCTCCCTGTTTCACTTCCAGAATACACCAGGCCACGTGGAGAGAATGTGCCGTAATCAGATTCCATAACAAAATTCAAATTGTCATTGTCTGCTCTGTGGGCCTTTTCATAGGCTCGAGCTCCAATGAGCCCCAGTTCTTCAGCTGTCCATAAGATTGTCCTTAATGTTCTCTGAGGGCGCAAACCTAGCTTCTTCAGGACTACTGGAGCGACCCACGATATGAAAGATCCGGCCCCATCATCCATCGCTCCATCTCCCACATCCCAACTATCCAAGTGCCCCGAAACTACAACTATTTTGTCTTCAAGTTTTGATCCTTTCAAATCAACTATCGTATTCCTCGATATTTTCACTTCCAAACTTGCCGACATGATAAGTTTTATTTTTATATTTTCACCATTGTTCTGCATTCTCCATAATTGGTCGGCGTCCTCTAATGTGATTGCTGCAACAGGTATTTTGACAACATTCTCCGCATATGACTGCATCCCAGTATGTGGTGTTCCCATTGAAAATGGTGTAATCGATCTCACAAGTGCAGCTACCGCACCTTTCTCGGCCGCTTTTGATGCTCCTTGACTTCTATAAACAACTGTCTCACCATAGCTTACGTAAGGCTGAGCATACACAATAATTTTACCATGAACATAAGTATCTTCTAGAAGATCAAGTTCCTTAAAGCTCCGCACAACAATCACTTGGGCGGTGATACCTTCAGGAGGAGTAGCTACACTGTAACCTAAACCGAGAAGTGGTAAGTTTTTTACTCTCGGCTCTAACAGCACAGCACTCTCTTCTCCTCTCACCCAATGTGGCACCTGTATGTAACATTTTGAGATTAAATATGATGTCGACATTTTGATAATGGTAAATTATTGTACGAGATATTTCTACTATTTATTTTATCTACATGTCTTCTAATTAAGATCTTCTATATCATATATTGCTTAAAATATTCTGCAGTAATGCATTTTCCCATTTAACAAAAATGTGTACAAACCTCAACATCCTCTGTGTGGACATTTTCAAGGCCATTATCTTTGGAAATGTTCACCATATAATCAATAGCATTTTCCAAAACCTGCGAACCTGATGGTCGATTACCAAATTTGTCCACAAAATTCGCCAAACTAAAAAAGGTGAGATATAATTTTGTTGAATACATTTCTTTCCCTTACTCAGGATACATTTGGCTTTTTAATATGAATACATCGCCATACCTTGCCACAGCTTTGCATGTGGTTAGTGTTAAATTATTGAAGTGGAATTCTTTATCTCGTAAAATAATGTATTATGCCGGAGAATAGAAATTCATGGTGTTTAATAACGTAATCTAATGTTTAATTATATTGCATTTCATAAATTTACCCGAACGGCGATATGAAATCTACCTGTATTTATTAAAAAGTTAATTGATACTTATTATTTATAAATATCAGGCATATTTCTTGTAGATTCACTACAAATAATTTCAACCACGATCTCTGCAAATATTTTTTTCCGATAAAAAGAGCATTACTTTTCATACGAGAGAGTGACAAAATTTCAAGAAACTTCGAAACTTGATTATTGTTACCAAATGAGTAGGTACAATTTATTGCAATGTTTTGTTACATCATACCTACTTACCTTTACTTTAATTGATACCTGTTAGGTTAGGTTAGGTTAGGTTAGGTTAGGTTAGGTTAAGTTAGATTAGGTTAGGTTAGGTATTTTGGAAACTACTAGTGAGTAGTGAGGCATAATACCTAGCTGCTCTTCTCCAATCTAAAGGAATTTTGGCTCTCTTCCAAACATTCCGTCCGCCAGCCTTGATATACTCGGCAGCAACATCATCATACACCCATAGCCTTACCATTCTTCGTATGCTTCATTGCACGCTTTATTATTTCCACACTTATTAAACTCGCTTCATTTTTGTCATTCATTCAAATAAGTATGGAAGAAATAAAGCGTGCAATAAAGTATCCGAAGAATGTAGGGCTGTGGTGGTGTCATATCACATATCAAGGCTGGTGGACCATTTGGGATTTTATGGCTTCATATAAGTACTCTAATCAATATTTAGACTGGAGGAGAGCAGTTATTATGTCTTTCCATAAACTGTGTGGCTATCAATCTTCTGAGCTCGGTTGGCAGACCGAGTTCAAACCTGTTAGTAAGAGTAAGGTCGGTGAGAGAGAAAAGGTATGGGGCCTGCAAGGGGCTTTTGTAGATGGAAGAGGATGTATGGATCAGATCATCTCTCTACGAGTGTTGATAGAAAAGTTTTTCATTGCTTTTGTAGATCTGCCAAAGGTTTACAATATAGTTGCAAATGGAAAGTTATGAAAGGTACTAAGTATCTGGTTCCAGGGTGAACAGTAAATTTAAACATGCATCTGCATTCCTATACGATGGAAATACTGCGTGTGTAAAATCCAATTGGTCATTCGCATTGTGGATTTATATTGCAAAAGGTGTCAAAGAATCTTCAAATTCAAGTCAACTTTCACAAGGTTCATATTACAAAGGTGTCGAGTAATCTCGTCATGACTAAGAACTGGATTGTATGAATAAAGGAGTGAAAATGAGCAATTTGTATGCTTTTTACTGTACGCTTATGATGTACTAATGGTGGCAAATTGCGAACAAGACTTATAGAGTCTAGCAAGCAGTATACAGGGTTATTTGGAAAACATTAATAACCTCGCAGGACTATACTCCTGCCTTGATTATGAGTCGAAAATGTTCAAGCTATCATGAATCATTACAATAACTCATATCGATTACGAAAAATTCATTACCAAATTTGTCCACAAATTCAGTAGGTACAAGTTAAATAAAATGATAAAAACCCTGAAAATTTTCCAATTGGAATGTTTTCCAATTGGAATTCAAAGGTTTTAATTATTTTATTTGACTTGTATTAAAGGAAATGAATTTTTCATATTCGATATAAGTTACTGTAGTGATTGATAGTCCAATGTTTTACTAAAAATATGTCATAAATATTGAAAAAAAAATGCAAACTTTGATGTCGCATATCTCCATAACTATTGATGTTAGGTCATAATAGCTTGAACATTTTCGACTCATAATCAAGGCAGGAATATAGTCCTGTGAGGTTATTAATGTTTTATAAATAACCCTGTATATGTATGCAAGAAAAGTGACCTTATTAATGTTAAAGAGCCAGAAGTGGTATTCGAGAAGGAGGAATGTAAGACAATGCGTAAAATGCTAGTTGGCAATGAATGCTTGGAACAAATAGACTAGTTGTGTATTAGCAAATTATGTTTAATAAAAGAAGGAAGGCTGAGAATGAAGAGGAACATATCGAGAGGAGGGTGGCCACAGGAAATAAGTGTATTGAATACAATAATTTCTTATAGGAATTGAGTAGCTTCTTGGTATAGTGGTCATGACACTCGCCTAGTGATCTGGTGGTCGGTGGTCCGAGCCCCATTGCAGGACACCAGCATGTTAGTCCTATTATTATAGCACAATCTTTTAGCCTAATTTGAAAATAGTAAAAATATTTATGCAACATGTAGGTACTCCGTGTCCACATCTCTATTTAAAAAAAACAATATATATACAGGGTGTACCAGAGCTAGCAGCAGAAACTTGGCTGGTAGATTCCTGACTATGTTATGAGTCCAAAATGTTCAAGCAACCATGACCTAATATCAATAATTATGGAGATATGCAGTATCAAAGTTTGCATTTTTTTTTCAATATTTCTGACTTTTTTTTGCAAAAAGTTGAACTATCATTACATTAACTTATGTCGATTATCCATACAAATCCATTTTTGATGGAGTAAAGAATGAACTTATTACGAAAGTTAACCTTAGTGAACAGAAATAAAAATGGGTCGCTCAGGGAGTTTGGGCAAGTTGAGCAAACGGATGAGGAAAATAAATGGTAAGAAATATACGTGGGGCATGCGCCGTCGGCGTTAAAGAGACAGAGCGGCCGCGGAACTTAATGCATAATGTGAAAAACATGGCGGCATGAGAACTGCGCAGACTACGATAAGGGGCAATTTACGTGATAATTGCAACGGGAAACGCTGTGCGAATACTACGGTACGAGTATAACTTACCCCGCGTGCGGGTGTGTACGAATACGAATATACTTTTTATTTTATTTTCATTTATTGGTTTTCTTACAGCCATATAATTAATCAATCTTGAAAAAAAAACAATAATTGATGTACAGAGTTTTGGGCCAATTACAAGAAAACACATATATACAATCGATAAAAAATAAGAAAAAACATGTCCAATAGTGAGTTTGTGTGAGTGTGTGTATTTGTGTGTTTATTTATTTATTTATTTATTTTGTTTTGGGAAAAGTTAACAGCAAAACAATCTTAAAAATTTTCCACTGAATTTAAAAATTTACATAATATTTTATATATAATTTACATAATAAACATACATTAATAGCGAATGGAGAGGGTGGAGGGGAATGTGGGACGGGAGTAGAAGGGAAGATATAATGTATAAATTAGTTTGGGTGCGGTAGTGTAGATATTGTTTGTTTTATGTTTCTTATTGTTGCGTTGAAAATGTCAATGTGGTGAAAGTTTGTGTTAAATGAATTTGTGGATCTGTACATACGCAATCAATATGCATGTACACTTTATTGTACGACCTTTTGGTTAATGAACGTTATTTTTTTGTGTTTGTTTGAGATACCCTGTATAATCAAACTTATTAATACATAAATACTAAGATTTCTCAATCTATAACGTTTTAATATAAAAATCCTAATCTAAAAATTGCGCACAGTTAGGTACCTCATGTAACTCTACTCGATACCGCAAGAAATGAGGTAGATTAAAAAAAAAAACTAACCCATTAAAACCTAGTTTTTATTTTACTCCCTTTCTTTGTAAATTAAGTTTGCCATCATGTAATTAAATAATTGATTGACTGAAAATGAAACATGTCTAGACAAATATCTATGTCAAAAATCTCTAAAAATGTCTCTTTATTATTTGATTTCTTCCCAAAAAAACCAAAGTGTGCTGTCATCTGTGAACGAATTGTCATAAATTTTCGAAATTCGTAGTGAAGTACCTATTATAACTACCGATGGAGTAATTCAAATTTTAAATATTCCGTGACGTTATCAGGCCGCCGTTGGTAGTAATCAAACTTTTGTAATGATTCCAATTTGAAAAAACCATTAAAATTTCTAAAAATCCGAAATTATACTATAATTATTAATTATTTTTAACGAAAATTTGATAGATCTTCTTGATCGTCGCCACGAGTCTACTTGCCAAGTTTCAGCTCGATTGGATCACGGGAATAGGGTTAAAAATCGATCCAAAGTTTTTTCGTCAAGCAAACAAGCAAGCAAACGCCACGAGTTAAAAGAAAGGAAGTAACAATAATATACAATAATATTTATTTATTAATAGAAGTGGCCAATGGATAGGACATATTCTTAGACATATACCTCAAAAATTTAATTTAGTGAAATTTAAAGAAGAAGGTCCATAAAATATATCCATCAAATTCAACTTCTGAGGAGTCCGGGACGTGTGACCACGCCACACTCACACACCAGCAATTTTACTCAATGTATGATTATTCATTGTAAAAATTATTAAATTAAACTGTTTCATACAACCTAGGTCATTGACTCAATTACAAAAAAATCATACGTATCTTATCGTGCGTTTCCTGCATACCTACAGCTAACTCAACGCGTTCAATTATCTTGTATAAAATACATATTACATCATTTTTAGCACTTATTTCGGCGGTTTTTTGATAACTTTGAGCGATCATTTTATGCTGATTCGCAAAATTTTACAGATATTTATTTTTACGAAGTCAAAAATGGCTCACTCCTTGAATATTATTTATATTATTTTCCTTGATTACTTACCATTTGTTTCAATTTCTTACACAAAATAATAATATTTTTGTATATCCAATAGAATTCCATCAAATATTATTGTAAGGATATTAACTACACTTCCCATAACATATTTGAACTCTTAACATTTTTAAAGACTATATTTATCACTCCATAAATAAATGACGACCTTGATATAAAAAAAATGTAATTGAATATACTATAAAAAAGGTTTCATCTGGCATATATGTTTTTAATTGACTTTATATAAAATTCAAAAATCTAAATTCTGTCGATAAAACAAAGACTTTTATAAGCGATTCTAATGTGTTTCAGAACAATAACTACCGATTTAAATACAAACAAAATTTACATATTTGTAAGTTACCTACACAGATTTTTCAGTTTCAGTGCCGATAAATCAGCGTTTATTAGCTAGATAACATCTTTTTTTTATAACAGCTTGCATCAAACATGATTAATGGTAAGAATATGATAACTACCGAGTTTATGAGCAAGATAGTAATAAGTATTACTATTCGTTCAAATTCTAGCATACCTCGGATGCACAAACTTGGCAATGAACTACCTACATATGTCGACATTTTAAATCTATCTCTCTCAAAATTTAAAAAATCATTATATGATCATTTCTTTTCAAAATATTAAATTTTTATATAATGTCTTAAATTTTTTTATATATACCTGGCTATTCAAATTTAATATTGCTATATCATCGGTGAGTAAAAATTCCTGAGATCACTACTTTACACTTTTTTGCATATATACTTTTTTTACATATATGTATAACCTCATTATGTTTAAACTATGTATATATATACTTTTTTACATTTATACCCTTTATTTTTCTTTTACATTTAATCGTTTGTTGTATTTTAATTATGTATAAACCTGTTGTAAAAGGCTATTAAGCCGTGTAATTAATAAAATAAAATAAATAAATAAATAAAAATAAGTACAATTACAAAACGTGCCCGAAAACAGAACTCCGTTTACTTTACGACTCTAAATTAAATGCAAAGCACAATTTTTGTAAACATTTTACCTCGTGGGCGATGAGCCAAACTCCGCCGAAGAAATCTAAAAATGAATATTCAGGCCTTTGAGGCTCGGTATCTTAGCTTAGATATAAATATCAGGTGATAGATATGTTGTTGTTTCATGGGCAAGAAATAATGAAATGTACAAAGAAAAAAAAATTGAAACACGCAAGCATCGAAATAATAATGTGAAGTAATAATTGAATAACTAATGATAATAGATAAAAAATTATTGTTACATACATAAATTAAATAGTAACAAACTATTGCATTAACAATGTTTTCGTTTTAGCGGGTAGTATAACGGCACAATTAACAATTGACTATTATTTAAAACAATCAATATTGAATGTGTTCCGATTGTTTGAAAAGTAACAGATGGAAAACACACCATTTTTCTAAATCTTTTACGAGCACAACATACTGCGGCGGTAAGAAATGAATTGTTTTTGGGAATAATCCAAGATAATGGTCCCATTGTATATTCAATGAAAATTAGTATTTCACTATATAATTGAATGTCCTGATTACAAAACGAAAGATTATTAACGCTTAAATAATAAGTATTAAATAAGATATTACACTTTAAAGTTTCGAAAATTTTACCATAGATTTTGATGTCAGTCATTACTTTAAGAACCATGGAAATGGGTATATAAAAGAAAAAGCTATTCATCATATTTCTTTCGTCTGTAAAAATATGTCATGTAAACTTACATATACTTACATTGTCTATGATTTACATGTTTTTCCTCAGATATTGCCTATGAAATACGGTACATTTTTCGAAACTGTTAAATGTAATATCTTATTTAATACTTATTATTTAAACATAAATTATCTTTCATTCTGTTATAACACATTCAATAATATAGTGTAATACTCATTTTTATTATATACGCGATAGGACCATGAATTTGGATTTAGCCTATTTTTGTATTAAAGATTCAAGTTTAATAATACGGTCATTCGAAATATTTATGTATTGAAATAAACAGATATTTTAAACGAAACGTATGGATGAGTAGATATACGATTATCGACGTTTCGCCGGAGTCATATCACAGCATCTTCGGGAGGTGTCCTCTCGCCGCGGGAGTCAAGGAATACGCCCTCTACACATCCATGCGGTTCGTATAAAATATCCGTCGTATTTCAATGCCTTTGTATATTTGTATTGTTTTACTTACTGTTTCCACGTTTGTCCTTTGTAGGATCCTTTTGTAAAATATTCGATTATTTCATTCGTCACATTAGCGTAATCGGCAATATCCTGTATCACATTCTGCGGTAAATAACATTCTTTGTCTTCAGACGCTACGATTTCCGGTATTTTATAATCATGCACGCTAATAATACTCAACGATGAAATAATACCGAACGCCAGCAGTCGATAGCTGAACATTTTCAAATTCTCAACGAGAAATTCATACCTTAGTCACTATTAGATTTAACTATTGGTCACCGGTATTAGTATACTTGGGAGTTATTGCTTTATTCACACCTTATCCGAAACAATATCTCGAAGACTTCTCGGGTTGTCACCTGTAGCGACCCGTAAATCAAAAATTAAAATGATACTTAATAAAATTGGTAGTGCGAGGTGTGCCCATTAGAGCGCGCTGCTGACCGCTGAGTACCTACTCGGTACTTGCTGGTAGCGCCTTTGAATATGCAGGTTTTTAATAGCTGGTTTATATTTGAACAATTTTATAAAAAAAAAACAGCCGTAAATACGTCAAAAATCAAGGGACATAACAATAATTAATAACGACGTAGAACCTGAACCACGCTGATTGACGTGTCACACTCGGGCGCCCGCGCCTCGTTAACGGCCAGTGTGCTGCTGTCGTAATTCCAGCTAGTTACGGATAGACAGACAGAAATTAGGATAGTTGATATAGGCCTGGAAAATAGACGGAAAAAATGTGAATTTGTAAAAAATTTAATTACCAATAATATGAGTAGGTATAATGTATGTGGTATGAATGTAGGTATATCTATTTAAGTATTTAGGTATTCTCTACTGCATCTTCGTTAATTTTTCAAATGAATTATAAAATTTGCTATAAATATTGCCTTATTAACGGATTATGTCTAGTGTTCGAGTAACAAACATTATTAAAAAAGTTTTTTAAAACATGTTGACTTCCTTTGTAACAGATGTTCTCAATACCAGATAAGGAAAAAACAGTCATAATTGTTCCTGTGAAATATCTTTATGTTAGTATAATTTTTTTTTGGTAATTATAATTAACGTTTGGTATGTACACAAAATAAAATGTTATCCCCTTGTTAAAAATAAAAAATATTTATTTATTCCAGCGTCATCAGGTCTTGAGTACCTGCAAGAATCATCATATAGATAATTTAATTTATAGTTAAAAAATTGGAAAAAATATATTTTTTTAAATTTATTTATCATAATATATCATGGCACAAAAACAAAGAGCTGACGCTCGTGGTTATCATCATGTTTATTATATATAATTTAATAAAATAATACCTAGTCGTTATGACTCCAAATATATAAAAAACTGACCCATAAAAACAACGTTTTTATTTTACTCCCTTTCTTTGTAAATTAAGTTTATCATCATGCAATAATTGATTGACTGAAAATGAAACATGTCTAGACAAATATCCATGTCAAAAATCTCTAAAAATATCTCTTTATTATTTGATTTCTTCCCAAAAAACCGAAGTGTGCTGTCATCTATGAACCAATTGTCATAAATTTTCGAAAGTCCTAGTGAAGTACCTATTATACCTACCGACGGAGTAATTCAAATTTTAAATATTCCGTGACGTTATCAGGCCGCCGTTGGTAGTAATCAAACTTTTGTAATGATTCCAATTTGAAAAAACCAAAATTATACTATGATTATTATTATTTTTTAACGAAAATTTTACAGATCTTTTTGATCGTCGCCACGAGTCTGCTTGCAAAGTTTCAGCTCGATTGGATCACGAGAAAAGGGTTAAAAATCGATCCAAAGTTTTTTCGTCAAGAAAACAAGCAAGGGGACGCCACGAGTTAAAAGAGAGGAAGTAATTAGCCACTAATTGTCAGCTTTTGACAATGACGGAAAATAATATCATTAACTCCATTTGAAAAACTGGAGAGTTTGACACGGTATGAAGTATGAACTGACATACGATCAGAGCTAGTGGGTACCTATCCACCCGACACGCGAAAGAAATGAAATGCTGACTCTTTCACTCCACGGCATTTGATTGTAAATTGTCAGTGAGCTACGTATTGATGCGTACCTATAATTTATTGTGGTATGTACTTAGTGTGCCTACCTATATTTAGTGTGGTAATACATGCTCATAAATGTATGTGTCTACATACCTACATGTGTAGGCGTATCATAGATATGTTAAAGTAAGCTCTACTGAAATGTTGTATTTATCTATCAAATTCTAATAATATTATTATAGTTATCGTCGAGTTGTTGATTACATATCCAGAGCAATGTATATCAGACGTAATCAAACAAGACGTATCAAAATATGTACGTATAAGTTGAAAATGTAATACGCTAATGGTCCATGCCCGGCGTTGTCCGGGATTCAGATTTAGTTCAACAATAACATCAAACATAATAATTCTGTTATCTGTCCGTCCGTTCATAATATCGTGTAACGTCCGTCATTTCGTTCGAATCCACGGCTAAAAAAACAAATTAAACGGCCGGAGATGGGGCTCGAACCCCGGGCTAGCAAACCCGGACCGGCCGCTTAACGCATGTTGCTACCGCTGCCTCTCCGTGGACCGCCAAAAGATAGTATAAAAATATACATATTTGGGCACAGCAAATACGCGAATCATTTCATGTTCCGCCCGGCACAATCGCCAGAGTAAAATAGTACTATTAACTGACGGCAGGGGAAATATAAAAAAAATGTTCAAATATTTAATAAGTCGTTATTACTTGTTGTTGTAGCCGGGCCTCGTGATCGAGGATCCCTCGCCATTCTGACTTAGTTGTTACTCTCATGAGTTTTGCGATGGGAAAAAAAATAGCCCTATTCGAGAGGCGCACTCTCTCCCGCATACTTCACAAAGGAAGCGGTCAGGTTGCGTTGGTCGGTCTACTACTACTATTTCATGGGTGTCGGCTATAAATAAGTAAATGCTTATTCTTCAGAAACCGGCATGTTAAAGTACCGTCATTTTTGATGGGTTACAGATTTGTTTTGCGCATGGTCTTGCGAGGCAACATTGCATAATTTAGATTGTATAGAATTCAATATAACACAACTCGGGGGGTATCCATAGTTTACGCAGAGCTCCAAAGATTAACAATACAAAATTTGAAATAGATAGCATTACCTATATTTAATGGCTGACAATAATATAGGAAAAGGAGCGGTAATGTGGCCAGGGACCGTAGAAACGACGTTTATATTTTTCGCAGGAAAGGAAGAGAAACAGTGCAAAACTACATTAATTATAAAATGGATTTATGCTTGGGGAAGGGGAAGATGCGATGGCATCTTTGTTTTGCGCAGTATACCTTCCTACTAAAGAGTAATTATCCAAAATTGGAACCTGATATATTATTTGTAATAATTCAAAATTTCTTAAATTAATGTATATTATAGATATCTCACAGAGACGAAGCTGTATTTATTATGGGAAAGTAGGTATATAGAAGTCATTTGGGTGTACATAGGACTTATGACCTATCTTTTTATGGTTGGCTTAAGTGATCACTTTACACAATTGTAACATTCGCCATTTCCACCCATGATAGAATATACCATGCTTATTCATTTTTTGGAAGTTGTATATATGTTCAAATTGCGTGGAAAGCTTTCATATATGAGTTGTAAGCGCCTTTCCATGCGGCCTGTACAAAGCCATTTTCATTCCCCTAAATCCCCACAGATGTCGCTAATGAGAAAATCTACATTGATTTTTTACGGAATTTTGAGAGCAATATACTTTATTGTGTAATGAAATTCATCCGAATACTTGCATTACACTAGGATACGCCAGGAAATATTATTTCCAATTTTTGTTAAATTCCTTTTTACCAGTATTTACAATTCAGAATATTCAAAATTTCTTAGTGATTAACATTAGAAAAACGGAAATTGTATTTAAAATGTCTAAATTAGTCTCTCGGGATGTTCCGAGACATATCCGCAACCACATAAGAAAATGCAGCCCAAAAAGCAGCGCACAGATCGAGGGCATCGGAGTCCAGCACCTGCATGGAGTCGGCGGCCGTGTGATGGTACCAAAAGTACTTTTCATTAGCATTCAAAAGCCCTCCGAATGGAATTTTATCGGTGGCCAAAGTTCTGCTTCTGCTTCCAGATTGCACTAATATCTCCGTAGCATTAATCGATTGAAACAATTTGAGTATTTCCCTCATCAGGCATTCTCCCGTTTTACTTCCATCGTAAATGAGTCCCAAGGGAGTGAACGTGCCCAAATCGGAATCCATCGCAAAATTAATAAATTCACCGTCATTTTCGTGATCGTTTACGTAATTCCCGAGTCCAAATATTCCCAATTCTTCTCCGGTCCACATGATGGTTCTCAGGGTTCTTCTAGGTCGAAGGTTTAGTTGCTTTAATATTACTGGAGCAATCCACGATATGAAAGAGCCACCTCCGTTGTCCATCGCCCCCTCGCTGATATCCCAGGTATCGACGTGCCCTCCGACAATGACTATTTCCCTTTCGAGAGACGAGCCTTTTAAGTCGGCATAAATATTTCTAGATATTTTAAAATCCAAGGTTGCGGGCATGATGAGTTGTATGGTAAGTTTCTCGCCTCTTTCCTGCATTCTCCAAAGTTGTTCGGCATCTTCTAATGTGATTGATGCAGCTGGAATTTGGGTGACGTTCGCTTCGTACACCAAGATACCGGTGTGAGGTGTTGCTAAAGAAAACGGAGTCACTGATCTTACAAGGGCGGCCACGGCTCCCTTCTTCGCTGCTTCTGAAGCTCCCAGCATTCGGTATGTCCCAGACTCTCTATAACTTATAAACGGCTGATTATAGACTATTATTTTTCCAAAAACTTCATTTTTGGGAAGAGCGTTCAATTCATCAAAATTTCTCACAACTATCGCGTCAGCTGTGATACCTCCAGGGGGGGTCGCTACGCTAAGACCAAGACCAAGCATCGGCAAGAGCTTTTTGCGGGGCTTCAATAAAACTGCACTTTCCTGGCCCCTGTCCCAGAAAGGAACCTGAAATAAATTTCAGAATATGAATAAAATTAAAAATATATACATTCAAACAAATGATTTTTTCGCAAAGAAATACCTCAACATCCTCAGTGCGTACGTTCTCTAAGTCATTTTCTTGAAAAGCGCCGACCAGGTAGTCTATCGCACTTTCCAAAGACGGAGTTCCGCAGTATCGCGGGCCGAACTTGTCGACAAAGTCCGCCAAACTGAAATATCAATAATGTTTATACGACAACTGTTGGAAACCAAATATGCAATAACAGACGAACAACAAAAATATCCATCAATGAAGGCGACATCTACCATGTTTTTTTAATTCCTTTCAAACCTACATACATATTATTTATTACTTGTAAGTTTGTTATCTCGGCTAGAGAGACTATTATTACTAAAACTAGCCGTACACCCGTGAAAAATCACGGAACATAAACTGGTTCGCGTCTTCGCAAAACCCTAGTATATAATATAGTATATTTTTGACGGTCCACGGAGAGGAGGTAGCAACATGCATTGAGAAATGTTTATATTTGTTTTTTTAGCCACGAATTAACGTTACAGACGGACAGACAGACGACGAAGTTATTATGTTTCATAATTGCTCGTTTACCGCTTTTCTCAAATTAAAGTTTTGCCGAAATTTTACCCTGGATACACCAAAAGATTTTTTATATTTTAGGTAAAAGATTGAATCCTTCTTTGATAAAGTAATCAACACTCCAGTTGGTGACTTTTGAAATACACGGGACAGATTTAGTATCCATTTATTTGTTAATACACAAATATGACGTCTTTTAAAACATGGTTTATGACCTAGGCCCTTAAACCGTTTTGGAGAACTTCATAAGTAAGACTACATTAGTTAAATTGGTTTACTAATCGTCAGCTTTCAGTACAAACACATGTTCCTACTAATATAT
>JADDOH010012160.1:0-47260 GCA_016648135.1 Agrypnia vestita
GTTCTTGCAATGTACGCATTATTTCGGGACTGTTGTATGGGTCCACCAGTAAAGGGGCGATGGCTTCACGCGCTCGTCCCTTTAGTGAAGTCTGAAGGCGTATCAGGTTTTCTGCAGCTGATAGTCCACATAGTGCAGTAGATTGTTCAAACTGAGCATGGAACGTGGGCCAGTCGAATGGGTCTCCGCTGAAGTGTGGCAGTTCTTTTGCTCCGGACTGCCTTGCCAGCATTGCTGCTACTTGCGCCTCTCCATTGCCAGTCTGGGAGCGGGTGCCCTCTGTGTGTCGGTTCCTTCGTAAGGCTTCTTCGATCCATGAAGCCACTTCTTCCTGTGGGTTGGGATGATTGCGCACCCATTCTCTTGTGAACGCGCTTGCTTCTGGACAGCGGGGGTGCTGTCCTGACTGGTTTGATGAAGTAGGCCTGCCGTTTTCTATGGCTGCTTGGTGAGCAGAATTTCTGGTCATGGTGTTTGCCCCGAAAATTTTATCAGGGCCAGCATTGATGGCTGCACTTCTAGGTGACTGCCCCTTTTCAGGGCCACCGATGTTGATTGTACTTCCAGGTGACTGCCCCTTTTCAGGGCCACCGATGTTGATTGTACTTCCAGGTGACTGGCCCTTTTCAGGGCCACCGATGTTGACTGCACTTCGAAGTGACGACCCCTTTTCAGGGCCACCGATATTGACTGCACTTCGGAATGACGGGCCCTTTTCAGGGCCACCGACTATTTCCTCGTCGATTGGTGTCGCTGCTCCGGCAGCGATGTTCCCAGGTGGTGGCAGTTGTTGGGTGGTGCACACACGGATCAGGACTTCAGCGTGCTCTCGCTGTAGGTCCCGTGAGTGCTGCCGCTCTTGACGGAGCTCCGCCCTCAGTTGGCGGATGGTGTCCTCCGTCCTAGTAGAGTATCGGTCCACCTCGGAACGGGCCTGTTCCGAAGTAACTGACTCGTCGCGATGGTGTTCTTCTTCTTCTTCTGGAACGCGTCCCGATCTGGACCCAGATCGCGACATCCTCGAGTGGTGCACAGGATCCGGCTCGAAGGACCAGCTGTTCCGGACAGGAACACGCAAAAGATAGTTTGGTTCCACGTGCCCAAAACTCGAAGAAACGCACCGAAAGTTTCAGATGGCAAAGTCGTATAAAACCAATCTAGAAACGCCGGTGTAGTAGAGGTTGCCTTAAAAGGGCCAAAGAAGATCCAGAGAAAGTCCAAGTAGTCAGCAGGGTCGTTGTAGGTAGAGAGAAATGAAAGACTGGTAAAAGTGGTCCGATAGGCTCTTAAAGCACCTTCAGGTGTACTGAATTGCTCGCCGTTATGAAACTGTTTATATAGCCAAATTACAAAATCCCTTCCATAACTCCATCGTAAAACAATCAGCCAATCACAAAGCTTGCTTTGCCGATTTCAGCGCTCGCGCCATCTCTGAGTGAATTTTGGTACTAATCAGTCTGACGATTGGCTGCGGAGATCGGCAGAAAGCACTTTGCTCCGACATAAAAAATCGTAAAAATAGTTTCATCGTCTTTTTGAGACGTAAATCATGTTAATTTATACAAGACTAAACCTTGCTGATAATCTAACATAGTCTATGGGACCCGCAAGGTAGTATTAACAGAGTTATTACAAGTTATGTACCGAGTGCAATCGGCTAGTTACATTAAATTCAATAAAAAATAGTTCTTAAGTAGATACATGAATTTTTGTGTTATAATTATGAAGTATATTTTATAAGGCGTCTTTTGACTATAGTTTAATGAGTGAATAATTAATATTATGTTAGTTATAAACAATTTTATCAAACAAAATTCCTCCTACGTTTCTGATGTAATTTGTAGTCGTAAATATATACTTTTTGTATAGATATTTACTGGAAGAATACAATAAAGAAAGTTTTAGATTAATTGGACTGCTGTAGCGGCCAATATTCGATTTTGACTGAAAGTCATCTTTTTCGGCACGGTATCGCTCGGCCGGTGGGGTCGATATTAGCGATTGCGCTTATGTTGAGCGTAAAAGGTCCATTTTAGGGCCACTATTTTTAATTCCCCATTTTATGTTGTCTATGCGTTTCTTGACTTTTCCTGTGTTTTTAATAAAAATTATTTTTTGAAGAATTTTGTAAAGTTTAATTTATATTTTGTGTGTACGGTGCTCCACGCACTTTTTAGTAAAGATGCTCCTCCGCCAGTCTACGTCCAGTCGGTCTTGTGCGACAAGACTCTGATTTTACGGGCTGGGTACCCGTAAATCAGATGCAAGCGATATGGGGAACGGTCCGTCTGCAGCCTGCCGCCCCACTTTAATCTTCGGAATACCAGCCGGGCGCACCCAATTGGCTGGTTCTCGGAAATGTATATACCAGTCTAAATTATCACGCCTCGTGAGCGGGTCAAATTCCAGAAATATTTGGAAAATATTTCGATTTCCATACTGACCATATGTCAGTCAAAAATGCCGCGAACGGCTGATTGCTTCGAAAAGCGCATCGTCTATCGCTTTGCAAGCGATTTACTCTCTTTATTAAAAAATAAAAGATGTGACAAAAATCCATAAATATTACATTGTATATGTCAATATTTAAATCTATAATAATAAACATTATTCATAGAGTCCAAAAAATAGTGTGTCACATAAAGTCTTTTATTTCATCTGTTTACATAAACATTCAAAACTGGCATTGTTTCGTGATGACGCCACCGTTCCACGGCGATCGTTTCGAACTTCTAATTCCTGTCCGAAACACATATACACATCTAAATGATTCATATCAAAGGTGTAGAAGAATTCTGCTTCGGAAAACCCTCTCAGAGGTAAGAAACAAATCCATGGATACAGCGTAGCAGTAGCTCTTCCAACAGGCATACTCATCAGCAGTTCGGGTTCCATAACATTCTGTCGGATCCCGTGACGTCAATTGGAACGCTGAAGACAGTCGTGGCGTCAACGGGGCCCGTGACGTCACTCTGGTATGCAGAGGCCGAAGAATGCAAATGTTTGGTCTGGAAAGGGTGGGCGGGCTGCTCAGACATAAATAAAGCGCGCCTAACGATTTTATCATACTTTTCTGGGCCGTAATGCCAATCCCCGGCGGTACGATTTCTGGGCCATTAGGCCGCCGCCACGCGGGGAGGACTCCTCTTCTCCGGCGGTTACCCAGACACGTAGCAGGAATCGGAAATTTATTTGAATCGTTGAATTTGAAATTTTTCGGGTCGGGAGCGCGCCCGCTCGCGTGGGACGGACCCGAAGGGGGGAGCTACCCAGGTACCCAGGTCACCGCCGAGAATTATTGTTTTCTTCGAGCAAGTACAAGATCGAAGGTAGACGTCTTCTCCACACCAAAGTAAAACGTATCGATAGAGATCGCAACAAAAGATTCAAAAGGTTAAAAAAAACTAGTTTTCTTTAGAAAATGGAAAACTGGAAAAAGTAACTGAGCTCTATTTTTTTTACTTACTTACTTACTTACTTACCATCACGCCGTTTCCCCGCGGGGGTAGGCAGAGAGGA
Organism: Agrypnia vestita; assembly: GCA_016648135.1. Classification (NCBI taxonomy): domain Eukaryota; kingdom Metazoa; phylum Arthropoda; class Insecta; order Trichoptera; family Phryganeidae; genus Agrypnia; species Agrypnia vestita. Next base: position 3,520 of record JADDOH010012160.1, read on the forward strand.
TAGAGCGCCATACTCTTCTGTCCTGACATACAACTTTCGCTTCGTCTACATTCATACATCTTCGCATGCAAGCTCGACGGTTGTTCAGGCTTCTAACAGGACCATATTCCAGTATCTGGTTAATCTGGTCATGCCACGTCTTCCGTGGTCGCCCTCTCTTTCTGGCACCGTCAACACTTGCATCATATATCTATCTTACCATTCTTTCCTCATTCATTCGCTCAACATGCCCAAACCACCTGAGCGACCCTATTTCGCTGTATTATACTACGATCAGCTTTACATTCATTCCTAATATCTTCATTCTTTACTCTACCATACATGGATTTACAACACATACGTCTAAGGGACCTCATCTCCACTTCATTCAATCTATTTTCGTTCCTCTTCTGCCAGCTCCAGGATTTTTTTTTTTTTTATTTATTTGCATATATTAACAGTAAGAAAATTGTATGTATATAAATATATGAGAGTGCAAAAAGATAGTAATAAACATATTTACTTATAATATTTTAATGTTAAAATTTTAAAATAAAAGACATCAATTGTAACAGTAGTGAGTAGAACATAATAAATTAAATAACAATATTAAAGTATACGTATTACTTAACTTTATTTATATCTTGCATTGCACTAATGAATCAATAATCAGTTATTAATCAAGTATTACTTCAATGATGCGTCGCAGAATTATTTTCACTTGTGATCTTAGGTGGTATAGAGACACATGATAGATGTCGCTGTCGGTGAACAAGTCGTTGTAGACTCGGCACATTCTCACTATGGGGGAGCGTAATCCGTAATTGGTACGAGCTACAGGAATGTGCAAGATGCACTGTATTCTAGTAGCTCTTGCTGGGACGTGGATGTTGATAAGTGATAAAAGGGTTTTACAATTAATTGGTTTCGACAGATCTTATACAAATTAACAATGTCAAGAGCTGTGCGGGACCTGAGAAGAAAAATACTATGTGTACCTTCCAGATCAACAAGTCTAATTTTCAATTGAACGTGCTTATGCAAAAGGCGACCAACTCACAAATTGATAAAAATTAGTTATATACCGTTTTCGACAGCTCACTACGATATCTTTATGTGCTGAAATCGTCCAAGGTCTAAATTCTATAGTTTTTTTTATAAATTCAGTATTTTTCTAACCCACATCGTGGCTAATACCGTTTAAGTAACTCATAAAATGTCCAAGTGGTTTCCTGTTTTCTGTGGCTTCAAATTAATAAATCATGGCAAACAAAAATATTAATTGAAAACATCCGTGCGGTATGGATGCATTATTTAATTATTTAATTCTACTATTACTGCTATGCAATAATGAATCAAATATTGACGTATAAGGCTTTTGTAGATTCAAATGTTTAAAAGCCATTTGGTCGCTTTCTGCATAACTACGTCCAGTTTCAATTATTATTCCTTAAAATTTAATTTACAATATAAACGTTACATTACAGCGTTGTTTTCGATCTTCGAAGTAATTCTGGAACGCAATTTGGTATGGCATTTAGTTCATACAGCGATTCTGTCTATATCTTCTCAAAACAAAACGTTGGCAAAACATCGTTCTTCAATGGTTTTTTTCATTTTTTGGAAAGAAGTATAAGTCATGGAAGAATTTTCAATGAATACGGATATGTAAAAAATCGCCACCACCATCGATCCGAACAAACCAAAAGACGTCTAACAATTTCGGCAACCAACAATAAAGTAAGCATCTAGTATGGCTACCAAATTCAAAATACCTCATGTACAAGTTTACAAATACAAAAAAAATATAACAATTGGACTTGTAGGGTTAATAAATAATCCTCGTATTTATAGACTAAAGTGGATTTAATAGAATTCATAAAAAATTTGCGTATTTTTTTATCGTATATATATCCTTAGAAAATTTCCAAAATAATTTTGAAAAATGAATTGAAGAACTTTCTATGTATTCAGTTCATTAGATGAGCACACACGCTATATTTTACTCCTTTTGATGTTTAAAGCCCAACGAAAGCTTTCTATAAGGCAGATTTTTTTAAGCTATCGGATTTAAACCTGGAGGATATGTTGAAAGGATTTTCGGCTGGCCATGCATCATTCACAACGCTTTTGTCGTGAAAAGTATTCATCTGCGGTGAACCAAATATGATGGATATCTTCTGTTGAGCAGGCTTCCTTGCATTAATAAACTATTTCCTAAGCTAACTAGCCTACCCTTGCCGGACAATGGAACAAAATAGTACAAAAGAATCGTTAGTAACCCAAGCCCATTTTGGGTTAATTCTACATTCACAGATATACGTGGAATAAATCAGAAAAAAATTATAAACAATTCATGTTCACAGAACATGTTAGATTGGAAATGAATTTTTATTCTGGGGATTTACTTAGTAAAAAGAGAATTTCTGTTTTTAAAAAAACATGTTTGCATGCAAATGTTTCATTAATGATCTTAATTTTAATCCTTTTTACTCCCTTTATATTAACTCGTGGCGTCTGCTTGCTTGCTCGCCGGCTTGCCGTCGAAAATACTTTGGATCGATTTTTGACCCTTTTCCCGTGATCTAATCGAGCTGAAACGTTGCAAGCAAACTCGTGGCGGCGATCAAGAAGATCTTTCGAATTTTTTTAAAAAAAATTAATAATTATAGTATAATTTCGGATTTTTAGAAATTTTAATGTTTTTTTCAAATTGGAATCATTACAAAAGTTTGATTGCTAGCAATGGCGGCCCGATAACGTCGCGGAATATTTTCTAAATTTGAATTACTCCGTCGGTATACATAATAGGTACTTCACTACGAATTTCTAAAATCTAAATTGACTGACAAATGTTTTTAGAATTTAATCTTCAAAGCATGAAGTATCTTCAACTCAAAGCTCAAAACATCTGACATTTTAGAAATATATTAAATTACTGTAAGTTTAGTGTTATGTTATATATTTTAATTCGTCTTTAATTGTTGTTATATTTTACAAAGAAAGGGAGTGTAATAAAAACTTGGTTTTATGGGTTCCTTTTTTATCCATGTAAAAGTCCCCCAAAGGCCTATAAACAGATCTCATATAATTCAAGGTTAGTCGGGAGAATATATCACACCGAAAACATGCCGCACAATAATTGATCACGTTTAAACTTATGCTGTAATCACTACTCCGGTGTCGCCAGCGAGCCTGGCGAATTTTAAATGCCTTCTATAAAGGAACCTTAATGACTAAATAAATTAACATCTTATAGGCATAAGTAAAGAGGCAGGAGCGTCACGCTTTTCCGTCTCCACAATCAGAGATCTTCTCACGCAAGTTCATGGCTTCTAATGGACGGTCTTCCGGCATCTGGTTTTTCTGGTAATGCCAAGTTTTACTCTCCCTTAATCCCTCGTTCAAAATTACCAAACCACACCAAACCAAACCAAAATATAAAAACTAATGCTTCGATCAGCTTTCTTATTTTCTTCATTTTTAAATGGATTTGCCAATACTTATAAGCAACCGAGTAATGTAATTTCAAGTGATATCATTTACATTCCGTCGCTCTTCTACCAGCTCCAGGCTTCTCCTCCATACGGCAGTATTGGTACCAGAACACCATATACAGGTGTCCCGTATCTCGACATCAAGCCGAAATCGGCTGATAGGCCAACTTATGAGAAAAGTATTTAAAAAACTAAAAAATCGATTTTGAGTACTTGGTTTGGTCAAAATGTGACATTTTCTTCCAAGCTGGAGCATTTGTTTTAAATTTTGACAAAAGTTAACAGAAGCATTATTCAGGATTACATAATAATTAGAAAAATGAAGATAAATAAATATTTGTAGCAATGAAATGGGTGAAAAGACCGTCACAGGGTGTAGATTTTTTTTAAATCCTTATACTTTTAAAACACATGACTTAGATTTTTTTTAATATTTTTCTGATCTGAAGTCGATCTGTCTGAATCTGTCAGAATCTGATCGTCAAGTCGAAATCGGCCTATCGCCCGACTTCGACTTGATGTCGAGATACGGAACAGCCTGTATAACGCTAGTTCAGCCTCGGTTAAAAAGTTGATATCTTATAAACTTTTCTGATGCTTACCAAATCTATATTTTTGATTAAACTATTTGCAAAAAACTGCGTTTTTCAAAAAAATTAATCTTTTAATGCCTATATACATTTAATTTATATATATATAAGATATATATATATATAGATACATATATATTATTCTATATATATATATCTATATAATTATATATATATATATATATATATATAGATTATATATAATATATACATATATATATAATATATATATATATATATATATTTGATAAACTAACTGCATTTTTCTGTTAATCTTGATTCCTTAAATGTCAAAATTTGCATAAAATATAGCTTCATACAATAATGAGTTGCCAAATTACCCAAGTTTACTCTAGTGCAAGTATAGTTTTCACCATTTCTAGCCTAGGCAAGAAGACTTTTATCAAAATCTGGTTTACTCCGTTCATTCATTTCCGTCATTCTTTTAGCTTTTAGTTCTCATACAATCCTGACTCACCCGCCTATTTGTTAAACAATATTTTCAACGAACAAACGCCCCATAAATAGTGAGTATACCTTTTTCATGGCGGATAAACGAAAGTAACCATATGAATAAAATGCCCGCATAAAAAACACCCTTTTTTTCAGTACCAAAAATAAAGAGAATTGGTTAAAGCTACAAATATAAAATTCTTCTCATAATTTTTTTACAGCATTCAATCAAAGTTTTGATTGCGGGCCAAAAACCGAAAGTATAAGAAAGGCATTTTGCGGTTATATGGTTATTTTATAACGCGGTTATTTGCGCATGCAATAAAACACGGCCAAAATGAAATTTTTTAATAATTTTGTTTATCTTTATATAATGTCATAACGAAAACAGTAATTTCTATTACAACAAAGACATTAATTTAAGTTTATTAATTTCTATTTTATTCAGGATTTTTTAACTTTTGCATTTTAATTTATGACTTTATGACCAGGTTAAAATATGAGTATTTCTTTCGTCTTATTTCTTGGACGACTTTCATTATTTTATAGGCAAAAATAGCATTTTTGAGTAATTAAAGATCACTAAAAGGATTGTATTAATGATTAAAATTAACGACGATGCTTAAAGATTTTTCACTTAAAATTTTTTACATAAATTATGTATATTTCGTATTTAATTATAATTGTGTTTTATTAAAGTGTTTTTCTAGGAATAATGTAAACCAAGTTATGGTGTTTAAAAGTTGCGAGATCGAAACAAGAATGCGGATTAGGTTGGTTAATGAACTAAGCCGAAAAACTTATCGAGACAATTTATCAGAAAATTTTGATGAACATCAAATAAGTAGTACAGGATTCATCGCCTCCACAATTACTTACATATTCATTTGACTTCGATGTAACTTCAAATACTTGGTAAATGAAGAAAAATTAGAAATAATTATACATTTCTTAGATTTTCACGGCCACTCAGAATCATCATTCTATGGTCCATCATGAGGGCATCATCAGCCCTGATAATGGACCATGCAATGGGATCCGAAACGTGAGCCAGAAAGGTCGTAATAATATGGCATAATACCCCAGAAGACACAAACCAGAAAAAACATATGATTTGTATTTTGTTTTATTTATTCATTACACTTTAAATAGTCATCCATAAACACATATATATTATCTTCTAATATAAACAAAATGTAATCAATCAATTTATAAATTATTTAGCTTACACATAAAATAAAATAAAAAAATAAAATAAAATAAAATTAGCCATTATTGCTGTTAAACTTATAAAAAATTCTAATCTTGTATTCTAAAAGATTTTTTTTATTATTTTTTTATTATTTAATACATATGTGTAAAAAAAAAGCTTCCACATATGTATTTCTGAAGCTTTATATTAAATTTGGATGAAGTTTTCTTTCTTCCTTCCTTATTTCCTCTGGTATTTCCTTGAAAATATTCATTGCAGTCTCCATTAAAAAAAAATTATCATCGACTTCTTCTCAATTATAGTCTTATTTTATCTCTTCCTCGTGTATTATGTTCGTACTTATGTCGATTTTCTTAAACTTCTCTATTAAATTTAACCGATTAGTTCCCAGTGAGGATTTTAAAAATAAATAAGGTAACGTAGTAATATCTTATATAATGTAGATAGATATAGGAATTGTGTCATGAGTCATATCTGCAAGAAGTTACGTAATACAAATGGACCAGTGATGTATCTGCTTTATAAAAACTGCATTTTACATGTATCCTCAGGAGTGAAATGAAAAAGAAACTTTTACAGAATAATCCTCATTTCCATGGGGACTCGGCTAGGCCCTTTTATAGGAAGAATAATGCCTTATCCCTTACAGAATCAACATATCCTACGGAACTCTGATAGAACTAAACCTCCAGACACTCTAATATATCAACGTTTGGTTTTCATGTTCCTGCAGACGCACATTTCCACGTATATATGTACTGGTAAAAAATACACAATGAGGGTGTTGAGTGACGGCAGATTCGCATCACCAAATGTCTGCTATAAAAACACATAGTCCGGATACTTTAAATAATTCAAATATGTCGCAGTTCAATCGTTGAATTCGCCAGATCATGATCTGCCTATGCTTTTTGTGATACGTCGCCGTTTCGTGACTTGGCTGATTATTTATTGGCATTAATCAGACCGATCAATGAGAGAAACGTATTTATCGATATTCCTAACTAAATGCCATTTTGTGATATAGCTAAGCATATCAAAAAGTTTTATATTGTTTTGTTGTAACGTAAATTGGTAATGTAATAAAAAAAAATTGTAAAGTAATGTAAAAAAAAATTTTTAAATGTAAATGTAACAATAAAAAAAATTATATTTCTACATTTATATTGTTTATTTATCTTAAATATTTTTTATTTATATTATTATTTTTTAATTATTTACTGTAAAACGTGTTTTATGTTAGGTATATAAAAATCCGACACACTAACCGTTATTTGAGTTTTGTATCTGATTGCGTCGATGATTGACAACTGATGTTTAGCAATTCCACTGACAACCATTAGTACTAGACAATAATTATATCATTGTTTGAAATCATCAATACAATCAGATACAAATCCTAAATAACATTATCGAAAATAACCGGTTAAAATAACGGTTTAACCATGACTACGAGTGACTGTTTAGTCGCTTTGTTTACGCGCGCGAAATATGATCAAAGTTTGTCAAGCATCAACAAATGACTTTTTTGCTGGAAATATTATTTTGATTCTATTTCACACTAACTTTTTATTTAGTAAAGTAATTGTTGAGTCTGATTATTTTTAGTATTATTCAAAAAATGATTGTTTTAAGCGTTAAGCAATTTTGATACTTTTTTATTTGACATATACACCAATAACAAGTTATTAAACAGATGAAAAGATACTCATGGCGCTAGTAGTCTTCCTTCCCGGTTGTGACAGAGATCCGCAAAGGTTTATATATTTTATATCAGTTTCATGCACTACAAAAACTTTCGAGAACAAATTTCTTCGGGTGACTTATGAAACAGAGTATGATGTCTGTCCCAAATACTCGATCCTATCAAGTTGGTACGGATTTTCTATAGCTATCAAAATCCTGTCCTCTAATTGGCGTAAACATCTCAAGCATCAACTTGACCAATAGTCTGAGCTTGGCGATCACGAAATTGACGTAATTATAAAAAAAAATATAAAAAAAAGTCATTATGCATATGACGAGAATATAGATACACAGGGCTACCTATTCGAATACGATTATCTGGCAATGAACGTCAAAAAGCATTTTAATATATTTTATAACCATTTTATCATAAGTATAGAAAATTTCAACTGTGGTTTAAAAATCCAACTCTGCCTTTAAATAAAATGAAATTAAAATAAATATAATAAATAAAAATTAAAAAAACTCTCATATACAATAGCTATATCAGAAGCACATGGCATGCAAATGCCCATTACATATCATTCGAAGTATTTATCTCTCCCTCAGTCAATTTACTCATGACTGAGCAACGTACTCCTTAATTCTGCTTCTCTTATTCCGCTAACAGCGCAAACGCAATTCTCCTCTTTGCGATCCTGGGACTTGCTTATTGCAACGTGTAGTGAGGCTCTGAACTTGATCAATCACTCTTGTTGGAGATCAACCTCTCACCCTCAGTTCGTCTACATTTTCAGTGATCATCAACTTCAGCATCGCTCCTTATTACAGCATGCCCAAAGTATAAAAGCATTATTTTCCTATATGATGTAGATTGCTTTTCTTTAGTACGAAGTTACTGAAGAATATAAAATGTGTTCATATGCGGCAGTGGGATCCAAATGAAATACTTAAAATTAAGATAACCTTTATTTTAAAACAGATATTGGACACAAACTTGACTAAAACATTATTTCGTAATTTTCACTCGATAATGTTCCACACAGGTACTTTGGTAGACTTATCTATGTTCACTTGTCAATTCGCGCGCGTTCGTTTTAATGGTTTTATTTCTTTCGAAAACAACCTAGTTTATAGCTATGGAATGTTATTTTTTTAATATTCTGGTACTATCGTTCTATCGATTTTTAGTTATTTCTAAATTATTATAGACTTATACAGATTACGTGTAACTTAATTTTTAATTTCGTGGATCGTAAAAAATTCAAACAAGTCAATCTTACAACGCCAAAATATTTATAAAAAACATTCAAAATATCAAAAGGAAATGTTGAATCAATTCCTCACTCGTTTCAGTTGTCTCTATCAAACAATAATACTTCAGGTTTGTTAAAAATCTATTTATTTCCGTCACAAAAGATTGTACCCCCGAGACAAGGGTAGGTATCCTTTACACATCCCTAAACCCCACGGCCCGCGTGACATGCAGGCGATAGATATTTCTTAAACGCCTTTCCGGAAGAGCTTTGCCGTTGATTTATACTAGAAATAGAAAGACCCCTCGCAAATTAACCCTACCGTGAGAGGGAAACTTTCGGGGGTGAAAAAACAAAAAGCAACCTATCTAGCAAAAAGAAGTGACCCAGATATGTGGGACGCTGCACGGTGGCTGGTGTTATGAATGTTGAACCTTCTCGAACACGTTTTATAACACCTTTCAGCCGTAAGAATTGCAGTTTTATTTTGAAAATATTATTAATATATTTTTGACATTTATAGCGTTAGATTTGTGGCTGAACAAATTTCTTTATTAAACAAATCTTAAAAACATTGCGTAGTTATTATTTTAAACATTCTGAAAAACCACTTTCCTTACTAATTTCATGAAACGAATCGTGTGTCATGTTATTTTTAGTAAGGTGACGATCAGTCGAAAATCGGAAATATCGGAACATTTCAAGCTATCGGAATCAGAGAATTTTTAACTTAATTTCCGATTCGAGAACGAATCTACAGATTTTTCATACTTTCGTTTAAGCTGCTCACAAATATTTTTGTCAGATAAATTATTGCCTGTGCGAAAATAGACAAATTTTTATTCATTTATGTACTTTGTTCAACCATTTAATTCAAATTTATAAATTATTTTTGGATGAAACAATAATTTATGTCTTGTACATAATTTCAACTCATGTTTATTACTAATAAAATTTCATGATTTTTAGTAATATTAAATTACAAAAAATATAAAAATTTTAATAATAAGAAAGAAAAACTTATGGTTCGTGTTTTCACTGCATGCCCTTGGTAACAACGCATAATGTAACCTTTAGTGTAAAGAAATGAAGCTTGAAATTACATCATATGTGGCTAATCCATTTAAAATAAAAAATTAACAAATTATCAAAGAATTTAAAGCTGACCTGAAACTGGTGGTGTATGTTGTTTTTTTTTAAATAAGTTTATTATTAATATTATCCTTACTCACCGAGGTCCTTTCGAAAGTAAAATTATTATTTATAATTATATTATTTAAATAAGTAATAAGAATATTCTTTGTATTGACCATTAATTTGTTGAAATATCAAGTATATGTTTAATCCTGATAAACGGACCGTTAGCTCCGAAATTTGTTGAATTACGAATTACGAAAAAATGTGGTCTGTACAAATAAAATCTTTGCTTGTGAATTGTATAAATAGTGTTACCACAAATTAATTTTGCAGTTATTGAAGATGTTTTAATTATCTCTATTTTTTTTAATTGTTGCTGAAAAAGTGTGAAATGCACTTCGCATAATGGTCTAAAATTATATAATCTCTTGGAAAATTAATATAACGATGCATCTATCTTTAATTTCTTTAAAATAATTTATGATAAATGTATCCAAGTACCTACATATTTTTGTATTTACATATATTTGAATTTTTACACAACCTTGCAATGCGCAACACCGCAAAAATATGATTATTTTTCACTCATTTTTTTTTTGCTTTCTTTGTTACTTACCAAATATTGTTTGTAAAATGTGATAGAACAATGATGTTGAATATTAACAAGCTTTTAATTAATATAAAGTAAATTAATAATCATTTAACGAAATAAAAAAGTAGTTTTAAATGAAAACATAGGGAAAATCATAGGGAAGCCATATAAAAGGGTGCCGGTGTTTTGTGGAGGGTCCTAAAGAGTAACTGTATGGCAATATTTATTTTATTTAAATCGATCAAAAAGTGTAGGATTGTATAGATAACAGATAGACAAACTAAATGAGTGGGTTGCCTAGGAATTTTTTTCTATTTATCAGTAGAAAGATTTGAAAGGCTGATTTGTCAAACTTACTAACGATTTTTAAATTGGAATTACTCGTTTAATATTAGAGTGCGGGATTATTTTATGACATTTTTGGAATCAGGACACTCAATTATACCGGAAGATTTGTTAATATTTCATACAACTCACAAGCCCATATTTTGCATTACACCCGTGCCGCCTATGACGTCAATTGACCTAGTCGAGATCGTCGCGAACTGAGTCATCTGACGTCAAGTGACGTCACACGCTGGACCGTCGCATGAATCGAAATAATTTTCGCAAGCCCAATATTTAAGTCTCATAACCTTTAGAAATATAATTAATTTTTTCAATTTTTGTTTTATTTGATTTTTATAATTTTTTGATTAATTGATTCAGCAACATTGTAGATTGACATTTGAAAAAGTATTGATCGTATTATTTGTATTAACTACACCTAAATTATTAGAAAAATTATTTTTAAATATTATTGCCGAAGATCTTGATTACTCACAATTATTGGAAAAATCAATTAAAGTTAATTGAAATTAAAATTAATCAATTATATTTAACTACTAGCCCAATTCTAAAAAAATTCTAATAATTGCAAGTGATCAAGAACTTCAGCAATAATATATATTTTTAATTTCATATAATTCAGAAAAACAAAAACAAAAGACATTGTTGATTTTAATATTTTGACATTCATATAACACCCTGACGATGGAAAGGTTTTTCCGAAACATGTAGGTGTAATTAATCAAATAGTGTAAGTAGATATATACAAATAATAAAATCAATATTTTTTTTATAATTGATCTATAAAAAAATTAAAGTCATAATAGTCTGCACAATGCTTGTAAATACTCGCAGGTAAGATGGCAAATAAATTAACGTAAGTGCAAAAGAAAAATTATAGAGTCTCAAAGAGATAAAGCTATGTACCTATATAAGAAACGTGTATGGTCTCCCTCCAAGGATGAAATCCATTAGCTTTGTTCCCAGGATATACAAATAAAAATATTGTTAGAATATTTATTCTTTTCACCACTAATTTGTTAAAAATACCAACATGTTTGGCCAATGATTCCTTCATCAGAATACAACGTATAGATATATAAAAATAGAAATCAAAAATCGAAATGTAGACATTAACAAAATAAAAATAAGCATATAGATGATGAATAAATAATTAAGTGGTTATATGAAAACAAATGTAAAAAATAACTCTTTTAAAAAAGGACCTGATTATTTATAAATTCTTTTAACTCTTTTTCTAATTTATATGTAATAATTTGTACGGAAAATTTTTAAAACCATTTTTACATTAAAAAGAGTAATTTTTATAGATGTGTATAATTTTTTTGATATATTTAAAATATCAAAGGAATAATCCATTTCTAGTAAATGACTAGATAATTCGGAATAATTATTGCTATTCAAACACCTTAACTCATATATCAAAATTTCTACATGATCTTCCTATATAAAAATTATGACCATCATTTAACTCGTATTGAAGAATTATTTATAACTTTCTATATATTAATTATTTTAGAAATTTATTAGAGTAAGGACAAGTTGTCAAATTTATTAGAGTAAGTTAAAGTTGTAAAATGAATAAATTAGATTTGATATATCTAATTATCTAGTTAAGAAATGTTTAAGAATTTGGTTAATCTACGTGGAAATGAATAAGTTGGCGTAGGGAGGAAATATAATATTACATATTATGAAAAGGCGTATTTGAGGTGAATATGTTAAATTAGATAACTTTATATTATTGTTAGAAAGTGAAATTACAAGACATTGACATTGATGGCCTCAGATCTTGTAAACACTGAATACTACAGCCATATTTTTCATGTAAGTACATAAAACATTTATTTAAAATGGGTCGGTTAGCTTGTATATAGGAATGAGGACAGATTACTATGAAAGATGTATGACTCATGTATTGAAAAGGAGAAATACCACGTAAGACTTAGCATAACCAGGTAAACCAGATACTGGAAGATGGTCATTTTAAAAGCATCAAAAATCAATGTGCTTGAATGCGAAGACATAAGAACAGTATGGCGCTCCACCTCCTCTCTGCCTACAGTCAAGAATGCGATAATAAGTTGGTTATTTAGTAAAAATGATGTTCCAAATTATTATATTTTAACGAAAATTAGTATATTTCCCTACGATTTAAATGTGTAACATTTTGAATGTTATTAATTCAATTTTTTCTTAATTTCACTTAATATCCTGCGGAAAATTTCGCCTGGGGCTTGAACAAAACAAAGCTTTTGAATGTTGAATATTTTCTAACTTAACCTACGCGCATCTCAGTATAAACATTTTAAATATTTATTTATAACCATTTCCAAATGTGATTGAATCTAAATTACCTATAGAAAATTAAAGAAATGAGACATTACCAACACTTATGTTTATGTTTATGTTAATTTATATAGCACCATTTTTGCGTAAGAAACGTTTCAAGGGCGCTTTACAGGTGCGCCATCCCGAAAAAATGAGTTTTTAGACTCTTCTTGAAGAGTTCCTGGTTCTCCATAGATCACAACACTGGAGGTAGCTGATTCCACATAGCTGGGCCCACAAAGCCGAAAGCATGTTCCGCAAACTTGGTGGCTCCAGGTCTCCTTGGTACTACCAGCCTGCAGAGTGCCTCCGATTTAGCTGACCATAGTGTTTTACGATGACATATACGCTATTGTTTTATGTATATTAATTAAGTTTATTGCTAATAAAGACGTATCTATAGATTGGGACAGTGAATGGCTTTGATCGAGCGGCCGTGCCGCTTCGCAACTGTTTATACGACCGGTGCGGAGCGGCACGGTCCTGCTTGTTAGTAGAAAAAAAATGTCAACCTGGAGACAATTGAGTAGGACCGATACGGAAGCTTTTGCTCTTAGAACAGTCCTGGGTAAGCGGTGGGTACCATTCACTGACCAAAGTGTGAGCCGTCTTCCAGTGATACTGTCTGGGATACAGTGATCGATTAAATAGTGTGGTGCTTTTCTCTTAAGACTTTTATAAACTTTCAGAGAGAGTTTGAAATTTATTGATTTTTGATTTTGATACTTGAATTTATAATCATAATAAATTGTTTGATGGTTTGATAAAAACTGCCGTGTCGTGAGATTTAATACACATAATTTGTATGTGTATTGAAATCTACATGATATATAAAATATAAAAACACTTACAAGATAAAAAATAATAAAGTTTTTTTTAAATAAATTGATATTTGAGATTTTGTTTTTGTTTGGGACGCAGTTGGTGTCACCTCCAATGAAAATTATTTAAACGCCATGTATCTACGGATGATACTAGAATGAGATTTTCGATTCTACAGTGAGATTTTAAGGAGATAAACTTTCGGCTGTCGTAGTCCTTGCGTACACGCTGTATCAGAGATATCAAAAGTTAAAACGGAATAAATGTTGATAATTTAATGCCTTCTGTTTGTCTATTTTTTTGGAGTTTATTTTTTAGGTAATTTATGGAGCATCACTGTTGAATTGAACATCGTGTGCGTGGAATTGAGTTTTTGTCTGTTTCCACTAGGAATATTCGAATACTCATTTCTGCCGCAGTATATGAATATTATAATTCTCTTTCTTGAAAGGGTTACGTATTTCAAGATGGAAAAACGTAATCTTTTACAGTGACTCACAGGTTCATACTTTAAAATTAATCTTGTGAACTTTTTTGATAAATTTTACACATTATACACCATTAACATAGTTCGACTACAGAATCAACCAATTACTCAATTTAATTGCACTGCAAAGTAGAGCACATTACGTTACGAAAAGCGGACAGGAAATGACAGTGAAATGCATTTGAAATGAATTTCTGGTAGTACAACTACATGCCAACTTTTGCGCAAAGTGAAGCGCTTATATATGTATTATTCCAATAATTATACGCGAATAATATGCAAAATTATTTTAATTGGCGAAAAAAGATTTAGTAGTATTTGAAACATTCAAATTGAAACGAAATGAATTACGTACTGTCCGAATTCTTTGTAATATGCCGCTTTGAAACAAAACTATAGAACGCTCTAGAACACCCCACAGCACTTAGGACAACATTCGGGAGATGCTTGGAACAACCTAGAAGCGACGAAAAGGATGTTCTCGGGGATTCTAAAAACGAACGTGTTGCGTATAAATAGCGTGTCCAAGCCGCAGCGCGGCGTCAATCTTACCGTGGTGGGTCAAGCGACATATATTTAAGTGAAGTGCCTAATTTTGTGCGACAATGAATGGAATTTACTTATCCAGCGATAATAATTTGTTCATATATGGATAAAAAACTGCAAAAAAGTGTGAGTTCGAGATTAATACATTAATTTAATCCGTGTCCGGTGACTTTGTCAAAATATTTAAATAAAATATTAAAATAAATATGTAAATCGTTAATGAATTTTCAGTGTTTTTGTTTGGCTTCCATAGCCACGTCCTATGACAATATTTCAAGGTAAATTATAGATGTCTCACGCTAACAAATACGCCTGAAAATTATTTCTATGTTTCACTCATTTTTTGGCTAGTTTATCTCCACTCTGGGGTTGAAATCCAATATTTGTGTTCCTAAAAAGATTTAAACATACCTATACAAAAAAAATCGATCCATATTTTATAATTATACATAATAATACTAAATATGAAGAGTATCGTTATATTGTGAGGCAGATACTAGAAACTCGTCCCCCTCCCTGGCTCTGTGCATTATATACATTACGAACACTTTGATGTTTATGTTAAAATTTAATTAGGAACAATCAGTTGAATGAAACTGTAAAATTGTTTTATCTGTCATTCATATCAAATTGACGTATCTATAATTATGTCTTATCTGTATCATCCCTTAATTGCGAGAGGCATTTAACTATTTTTTCTCTATTTTGTCTTGCCGATCAATTATGAATCCCTGATGGATAACCGAATAAAATAAAATATAAAATAATATTATAATCTCAAGTAAAGGAATATATTATACATTAACCACCTTGTCCACAATTTGGTACTACGTATCGTGCCAGCCAATCAATGCGATCGATGAAAATAGAGGATAACAAATTTAAAAATGATTGTCTTGCAAAAAGTGACAGTTTCAAAGCTTATATTTAAATTTATTATAAGTAACTTGCTTCGGTAACAAAATGTATAACGAATACGATCATCTCAATTTCATATATTACATAGTGGCGGTTTTGTTTGTACGCTACTAGATTACGCTACGATTTTTAGTACACTATTTGGATCGTCATAGAACTTTCGCGAACCTTCTGGAACATTCTCCTTCCAGAACTTTCAAGAAATTTATCGAATGTACAGGAACCTTCTAGACACACCGACACATTCCGCCACTCAGTTTAGAACCTTATAGAACTTTCGGGAATTTTCTAGAATCTTCTCCTTCCAGAACTTTCTACAACAGGTTTTTCCGGTACCTTCTAGACTCACCGACACAGTCGGCGCGCTTATTTTGAAAGAATCTGAAGCATTTGCGGCCTTCCCATAATAAAACGATGTGCTAGAAAACACATTTTCGTCACCCACTCCCACCCACGCACATCCACCCCCCAAACTCGCATATTTTCGATGTGACACCAAGGGCTATTCACCACCATAACCACCGGTGGGTGGTTGTGGCTGGTTGTGGAGAAAACTTGGCGGATAGGGAAACACTTTTTTTTCTCAATTTTATCTCTGAGATTTTATATTATCTTAAGATTTTTAGATTCATTACTGTATTTTTTAAGCATTTTTAAATTTCTTAAATATTTTCAATCTTTTCTTTTTAAAAACGTACCCACTAAGCGAGGAAGTAGAGGCATTTTGATAAAATATGATAAATATTTTAGGCAATCAATATATACGAACTATATATGAATATAAATATACTTCCTTCAAATTAAAACCTACTCCTCGATCAAGCTAATTGACTCATTATTTTGGCACTCACAGAATCACTGATATTAGTGACTATCTTTTTTAATGAAAATTCTCTACTCGTATTTTCACGATCGAATATTCTGGCCCGAAGGGGTTGCAAAGCGCATGCATTCATAATTAAATTACACTACAAACACCAGTATCAGTTGTGATGTATACCGTCTTCCGCAACAAGATAAAGCAACAATGTAGTGTTTGTATCAAATATGATATAATCGTTTATGTTACGAGTATAAACATGTAGATTATTTTACCAAAGGTGGTAAAAGATTGTTATTAATTTTTTTAATTGACTTTGATCCAATACCATTCTAGGAAATGCGAAAGAAGTACATTATTTATTTATTTTAATTAACGAACATAGTCCAATAAAACATAATATATAACAAGAACAACATAAAATACATCAAAATAAAGGTTATAGCAATTTTAAACAAAAGCTAGGACAATTGAAATGTACTAACAAGATGGAGGCGAGATCTGGACTTTTTGCATCTAGACAGACTTACACCGAAAAGGTCCAGATCCTATCTTGAGTTAAAAAGACGAAATAACCGTGGACATAGGAGCATGGAATCCATAGTTAGGTCTATGATGGCTAAGGAACACCACTTCATTATTTCTGAGTCTACGGGAAGGGATATTGAATTTTATTTGGCCCAGTAACGAAGGTACATCAGTGTGGCCGTTTAATATTTTGATGAATATTTTAATATTTTGTATAGTTTTAATTTTTTAACAAATCTATCTTCCTACTACCAAGTATTATTAGCCGTGGCTGCCAACATTACAAGACATTCACTTGACGTTAGTTATCATTTAAAAAAATATTTATAAAAATTTCAATCATAAATTTCAATCATCAAAAAGGGGATATTTGGGGAGGCCTTCCTCCGGCAGTCAATGGAAAATAGCTGACGACGACGATGATGAATGATGATGATGATGATGATGGTAACGATGAGATGTGATCTATATCGCCTTTCCAAAAGCAATCATTAATGCAATTATATTACAGCATTTTTCAATATATTTTTATAAATTGTATTTTTTTACAAAAGGCATGGCAAAATATATAAAAAAAATTAAAAATTTCCAACCAACACACTAGAAGTAGGCAAAAATAGTCACAATTTCAGACATCTTTTTATATGACCATTCACTCTTACTCACGCAGTACATCCTTGATGTAAGATATAAATGATAGTTAGTTAATTAAAAATCGTTTGGAAATTATGGCCTCCTTTCTATTGAAAGCCTCCCTTTTACTCATATAACGCTTCCACTTACGGAAGACAGTTCATGCCGACTGCGATCTTTGTTCCTTCCCGCCGGCTATAAGCATCGCAGCGGCGCGCACGCCGGTGCTGCGTCCCGGGGGTAAAAATAAAAGAATCGACTGATGTAAAGCGACCGGCGTAAATCTTAATTTATATATTAATGTTAAGGGATGTAAAACTGAAATTTGCATTAAAATTGCGACCAGAACCGTAACGCGGAAATTATTCGTGTTTTTTTTTCAATAATTTATTATTATTATTATTATTTTGTTTATTCTAAATTATTTTTTACATAGAAAAGGTAAAGGTAGTTGCTTAACTAGACTAGTCTGCTCTAAAGAAACTACCTGTACTGTTTTTGAAATTTAGTTAATAATTAGTGTATAATAGGTGTGTAATAATTATAAAGTGCACTTAACAAATTCACTTCAGATAGAGATAAAATCAAAACATATTACATATAATTAACACCATATAGAAAAAAAAATCAAATCATGTTAAGAGAAGGTATTTGAATTATAATACACACAAAAACGATTTACAACAGAATCTAAGCTGTCACATTTGACACATTCATGTGTAACTGTCGTCTAAATCAAGTCGATGCAGTTAAATTTAAAAAGGAGTATTAAAAACGACGTAGAAATTTAAAAATATACAATAAATAGGTATAAACTAGTCCGTTTCAGCACAAGAACCCCTAGTGAGGAGGACTAAAAATACAAATATCAACAATAACATTGTACGTTCATACTATTATATTAAATATATTAAATTGTATCTGAATAGAACCTAATAAAAAATAAAATAAAAACATGTCTAATCACGTGACATGCGACAATCCGCAACGCGCAAAAGCAAATAACTCAGAGTTGGCTTTATCTAATTTAGATGTATACTTAAAGAAAGACTATAGAATTAAATCTCAAATTGTTCGTATTTTTAAAATGTAAATTTTTTTATGAAAATCCATACATTTTATTTGAACAAAACGCGAGCCTGTGACCATTATATCACTAGGCAAGTGTCTTAACCACTGAAATTAATACTGTACAAAATATTCCAGTAGATTATTAGAACTAGCTGTAACCGGTAAATGATGGTACTTTTAGTTTATATATATATATAGGCCAGTTCCTAAAGATTAAGTAGTTATTTATTTATTTATATAAAAAAAGAAGAACAGACAAAAAAAGAAGAAAATAAATTATAAAAGATGTTACGGGCGTTACTGGAAGTTACAGACAGACAGACAGACAATGAAATTATTATTACTGAGATACTACGTGACAATATTTTTACGAAGGTTTCAATATAATATTATTATTTCCATTATAACCTTGATCGTTCTGCATAGATGTTCTTATATTATTAATTTTACAAATTTGCTTGTCTACGAAAATTAAGCCCGTACACGAATTCGGCCTAAGATCTATTTTTTTTTAACGTAAAAGCAGAAATTCGTTATCGCGTTTTCCTTTCACGGAAGGAAGTGAGAGTTAAGGAAATGGCGCAAGTAAACGTAATGATAATAATAAAAATAAAAATAAATGTTCGTTTTCTAGTCAGTGGGCCGGTTTCTTCCCGCCCTCCCCCACAGAGGAAAGGAGCGGGCTAAATCGTCAGCGGCCGATATCCTCGGGACATTCTCACGGCGCGAAATGGGGAAGGTAGGAATGTGGAGTCAGTAAAAATAAATTTTCCTCCATAATGTACTCTAAGGATTTGAATAAAAACGATCTTCATACCAAAATAAATATGTAAAAGAAAAATATTATATTTATTTTGATAAAATAAAGCTGCTACAGAAATTTGAACGCGGAACCTTGCTTTTGCCGGTAAATTTTTTATATTTAATTACATCGTACAAAACGGTATTAATTACATATCGTATATTTGAATAAGAGAATGAGAATATTAGGCGCTTACCCACCTTTAAAACAGAATTTAACTCTCGTATTGTCATTTACCAGTTTAACACTATTATTAAATTGTAAACATTTAATTATTACTATTACTTAATTTTAGTTGGCAATAAGATTGATTCACATATGTTATATAAATAATAATATTCTTGAACATTATACTACTGGAAGAGCACTGTCTGCTATAATACAATAAATTACTAGTGTAGCAGGCAGGTCGTCAAATCAATTTAGTGTTTACTTGCTGCCAAGGCACTCAGCAACAATGAAAAAAGGTTAATTTAGTTTTGTAAACACTGTAAAAACATTGTAAACATTTGTAACATTGAATAAACATTGAAAAAAGTTTACTGTTAGTGTAGTAATCATTAGTAGCAGGATATATAATGTAAGAAAAATAAAATGTGTCTAGAAACCTACGATTACGTAATAAAAATTAAGAAGGTATTGTAATAACATTTAAAAGTATATATTGATTGTTTTTGATAAGATTTTTTTTTCATAGCGTTGTTGTGAATGTTTTCTTTTAGTAGATTTTTCAATTTATTTTTGAAATTTCTATAATTTATTTCCGTCTTCATTTCATTGAGAGGAACATTAAAAACAATACTCATTGATACGTGAAGTGATGTTGGGTTACGCTATTAATACATAGTAGTTAGTAGGTAACACAGCAATGAATTATTATTAAAATACATTTTGTGAATTTGGAGTATCGCAAATTTTTGATAAATTGATAAATATTTAGGACACTAAAAATGTCTTTACATCTGAGCTAATCATTTTTCTATTATTGTCAACTCATGCGTCGTATACCTTTCTGACTTTTATTTGCTCAACATTATCAAATCACCTGAGTGACCTTTTTTACATTATTTTCTAATCTATTCATTCTATTCCCTATCATCAATGTATTTGACACACATAACCTAAGTGATCTTATTTTCACTATATTCAGTCTAGTTTCATTCCTCTTCTGCCAGCTCCAGACTTCACTTCCACACGTCAGTGTTGATACCACAATTTTATTGTATACCACCAGTCTTGTTCCAGAAATTCCCGTTTTAGATTAGTTAATTCAAAGCGATGAATTCCTTATAATAAACGTTATAAGGGTATTATATTAATGCTATGTTCTATATTAATGCTATTATAAACATTATAAATGTATAAAATTAATAAATTAGACTATCAAAAATATTAATTATTTACGCATGAATAGTTTATCTGCAGTATCTTGATTCTAGAGCAAAAATTTTTTTTCCTAAATCTTAACACAAGTGGTATAACTTATATAATATTTTGAATAACCCGGCAAAAATGACGTACTTTATACTACATATTTGGATAGCGAATTAACTCTGTGAGGACAGCGCAATCTAGCATTGAGTTGCGTCATGGTAGCGTTAATGGAGAAAATTGTTATCACATAAAGAAATACGCATTTTTTGCTTTTTGTACTTTATGATTCTTTGCGCTTTCTAGTTTCGCTAGTGGCAAACTTTTTGACATACAGAATTATGCTAAAAATTAACTTTTATAACTCATTATTATTTGCACCATCTTGTAGCGTCAGTGACGGACATTATTACAAGGAGATTTTTTTTTGTTTTTATACCTCATTATTATTTACGCCATCTAGGAGCTTAGTTGATACATGGAGAATTTTTTTTTTTTTTGCTTTTTATGCCTCATTCTTATTTTGTACCTCATCATTTTTGCACATTTGTTACGTAGAGTTGCCGAGGCCGGGGTGGTTCCGATCACCGCGAGACAAATTACAATTCTGAGCAGACAACTCCACCCATTTTACAGCATTCAAAATTTATCTTGTACATAACATAAAACATGGCCGTTTCCTTTAGATAATTGGGGTATATTTTATCAAAAACATGTTTTAATTTAATGCAAAATTCTCTTTTTATCGGGGATGTTGTCATTATTAAAAACATATCGTTTCATGATAATTAAACCTTAGTTTATAAACACGAAGATCTAACCTCGTTTTTGAAAAAACACGACGCTTTGTCGAGGTCATAATGATCATGATGAAATAATGACAACCGCAGTGTTCGAATACCGGATGGGTGAGAATTCATTTGTCTCTCGTTGTTCAAGTTTGGGTGAATCGTATAAAAATAGTTGAAAAGCAAGCATTTAGCTTGAGTTTGAAAATGGTAAGAAAATTGATGTGACACGTATTCTGCAAAATCTTATCTACACATTAACCATTGTTACGGCATCATGTCTATGAAAGGCAAATGAAACACAATCAATTATTTAAACTTTTATTTAATACGCAGTCACTCGACACAAATTTACTTGGAGCACTGTTCTTTTATACACACTAAATGTTTCTAAAATATTTCTCACACCAATTCACTTATTTCGTTTTAGAATCTTCGCTGTACTTTTTCTATCCCTAGATAGGTCTGCTTCGTTTCGCACGTAAGTACTCACGCCGAATATCTGTCGCATGGTCATACATGCGCTGGCCACACTGCTTTGTCTGTGGACTTCTATGTCGCACTTTTAAAAATAATAAACTCTGCCTTTTATACAAAACATGTTGATCTCGAAATGCCTCGAGAACATTCTACACATTTCTTGTAATTCCTGCTTTCTAGTTTCTATTTTTTAGAAGATGTGAGAAAAATATTTAAATTTGCTCACTTTGGAAGACGATCGCCTAAGCGTCAAAAACTTTATAATTTTGGAAAAACTTCGGTAGATAGATCATGTGGAGAGAATAACTGAAGAAAAAACACCAAATTCCTCGCTAAATACAAGACCAATAAGGCGAGCTTAGGAAATCCAAAACTAAGATTGAGTGAAAACGTATAAAAAGACGTATCTGTCATGAACGTCCAGAATCCAGAACTGGAGAGAACTGGCGCATGACCAAGATCAGTAAAGGAAGACACTTGAGGAGGTCAAAACACACCAGGGGTTGTGATACCAACATTGACGTGATGATGATAATTGACAATGAAAGATAGTTGTTGAGACAAGCATAGATTTTATGAATGATAATTTAATTAAATTTCCTTTTCTTGAAATTGTGAAATCAAATGATATTATAATTATTCCTTCAAAACATTTTAATAAAACAAAAGTTATAGAAAACATTCAATTTAAAATACAATGTATTTTGTAATATTCTTCAGGGAACGATTTGGGTCGTAACATACATTTCATTTAGCATATATTTTTCCAATAAATTTAAGAAACCTCCTTTGTGCTGCGAAAGTTTGAAGTTAAAAGAAACATATTTTTTCGTGAAGAAACTCCCACACAGATAAATATTAACGTACATAGGAACACAGGTACTTAAGCGGAATAAATTTATTTTCATATTTCATCTGCCTTTAAAAAATATTTACACAACCAATATAAAAAGGGAAGATTTATTTATTTACACTACAGAGTAAATCGAAAAAATGGTTAAGGTTCTGAAGTGTAAAAAAAAGTCGAATGAGTAAAACAAGGGCTCTCACTGTTATAGTCGTACATATGTATTGTCAATATTCGCCGCTACAGGGTTCAAGTAAAGCACTGACAATAAAATTTATTTGGAAATAACGGATGACCTTGGAACCAACGCGCTCTATACTTGCGCGGTGATTTTTCTGTCTTATTGTACATTATGGTCACATCTATTGTTAATCTGTATTTAAAAAAATATTAAATACATATTTAATATCAGGATTGCGAGAACTGGAGGAACCTAATACGAGCAGAGGAAAAACCTCAATCCACTTCTAACTGAATAAAAAGGGGAGAAATTTTTCATTCCACTTAATTATTATCGAGTTTTATATATAATTTATTATGTTATATATCAATTGTTTAATAAATAATACTACCTGGATATTTTCAAAAAAGTTATTTTCACTTGTAAAAAAAAACCTAAAATTTACGATAAATAATATTTTTTTACCTCATTTATCAAATCATCAATGTTTGAAGTCAATTATTTTTATGAATCGTGCCATAATAAAAAATAATGTAACTATTATTTTCAATAGATTTCATATAAATTAAATTCAACATCTTGAATTTAAGATGGATAGATTAATAAGGCCCTCACTAGGCTAAACTCGTCTCCCAAGTATTAAACATGTAGAACTAAAAGAAATATTTATTTTCATATGTATATTTTGTGATTTTGAAATTTCGATTTTGATACAACCTTATCTCCGAATCAATAAACTTGGTCTCATTCGTACGAAAAAATGAGTCTCACAGTAGTCACAAATGATGTGTAAAATCTTTTCTCAGGAACACTTCGTTCGCTTCTCAGTAACGACTAGTTAAAATTGCTGTAAGCAATTTGTAAAAAAGTCTGCGGCTTCTTATGAACCGAGAGTAAAGATGTTATAAATCAAAATTTTCAAAATAATTTATTCATTCATACTCGCAGAGAAAACCTTAAAATCGTGCAAAAAAAGTGGTTACGAATCAAAAAGATAGGTAGGCACCATTAAAGATATTTGTGAATGTATATATCGCATAAAATAGCCTTATATTTTAAAAGTTTATGACAAATTTACAGCTTTTTATTTATATTTTTCATAAAAAGGTTTATTTATTCATTAAATCGCTTCATTTAAGGTAAAATTATTTTACAACCAATTTTTTTTGTCAGAATCAATAAAATGTATGTTGCACATTATTTTTATCAAAAAGTTTTTTTTCTAAACCAAACAGGGTGTCTATACAGCAACAAGTCATTTTATATTGTTACAAGATTCTAAAATCGAGAAGAACTGTACTCGTACGAGGGTTTCCGAATATTTTAAATGTTTTAGAAAGATCAGGAAGCCGATCGAAAACGCAAAAATATATCAAAATTTTCGAAAAATCGGGTCCTTATAAATTGCTTTAGGCGGTGAGCGAAATTCATGGAAAGGGTAACGAAAAGATTACCAAAAAAATTTTGAATCCATGCAATAGACAACTAAACTAACATGGCGGCATGCATTACCAAACAACGAGTGGAACTCTTAACTGGTTTGAATTACAGAATAGTGATCCATATAAACATTATTTACTAATAAGGCTTTAATGGACTATAGAGTTACAATACATGCACACAAAACTGGAAATATTTTTGGAAATAGATATCACAATTTTCGAACATTTCAAAGTGTAAAAATTTTAGTCAAAATTGACAAAATAATTTCTAATATAATTTTTGCGTCTCTTTGTATATTAAGATACTTTTTTGTGTACTCCAACTTCTGCACGGAGTTATGTCACTAGGGATTAAATAGTACATAGAAGAATTATATATTGCGATATTTTTAATGAATTAACAGAATGCATAATTCTCTATATAACATTATCGCTAGCAACATGTTACGCTGCGCAAGGCGGTGCTATTTTTGCAGCTCTTAATCGCAGCTAAAATATACATAATGCTAGATGGCACTCTATTCATATCCACATATCACAGCCGAAATATACATAATGCTAGATGGCACTGTATTCATATCCACATATCACAGCCGAAATATACATAATGCTAGATGGCACTCTATTCATATCCACATATCACAGCCGAAATATACATAATGCTAGATGGCACTGTATTCATATCCACATATCACAGCCGAAATATACATAATGCTAGATGGCACTGTATTCATATCCACATATCACAGCCGAAATATACATAATGCTAGATGGCACTGTATTCATATCCACATATCACAGCCGAAATATACATAATGCTAGATGGCACTGTATTCATATCCACATATCACAGCCGAAATATACATAATGCTAGATGGCACTGTATTCATATCCACATATCACAGCCGAAATATACATAATGCTAGATGGCACTCTATTCATATCCACATATCACAGCCGAAATATACATAATGCTAGATGGCACTGTATTCATATCCACATATCACAGCCGAAATATACATAATGCTAGATGGCACTGTATTCATATCCACATATCACAGCCGAAATATACATAATGCTAGATGGCACTGTATTCATATCCACATATCACAGCCGAAATATACATAATGCTAGATGGCACTGTATTCATATCCACATATCACAGCCGAAATATACATAATGCTAGATGGCACTGTATTCATATCCACATATCACAGCCGAAATATACATAATGCTAGATGGCACTGTATTCATATCCACATATCACAGCCGAAATATACATAATGCTAGATGGCACTCTATTCATATCCACATATCACAGCCGAAATATACATAATGCTAGATGGCACTGTATTCATATCCACATATCACAGCCGAAATATACATAATGCTAGATGGCACTCTATTCATATCCACATATCACAGCCGAAATATACATAATGCTAGATGACGTTGTATTCATAGCTACAAATCGCGGCCGAAATTTATATGATTCATTTGCATATTTACCAAAATAAATTCAAACCAATTGTATGAATAAAAATTAATTTTAAATAAAAAAATCTTCATAAAAGAGAATTATGTGTTAATTTTAATAAAATAAAAACTTTTTATAAACGCATGTTTAACAAATAAGGTAATGGATTATTCGATATTCGTGACGTCACGTTGGCACAGAAATCGATTGTTTACAGAATATTGTTATTTTATTATGTGGCAACACTGATTGGTCCCTATGGAAAAATTTCCTACCCTAACCAGTTCCAATTTACCTTTCATTTCGACAAGTCTCTTTGTTAAAAGCGCCAATTTTCGTATTGTTTTAATTGTGCATTTTATAAACATTTTATAACCTCGTCACCGCCGGACCTCGGGAGTAACGCACGTTGGTGGCCAACCGAGTGAAACAATTGTTTGGTGAAGAAGTGTCATCTGGAAGAACGCCAAGAGATGAAAAGGTGAGTCGAAACGTCTTTCCCTTTCTCGATCCAATACAGTCCATTTTTCCTGACCATAATCCCAATTTTCCCCACATACGCAGTGATTTCGCGTCGCGTACAGGATAGTTATTATGCGTCAGTCCTGATGAAAATACAGTGGTATCGAAACAGGGCGGCGTAAAGTTACGTAATTAAAAGTTACGGTAAACGTAATTCAAATTTATAATTATGTACAACCACAAAGTCAGCACTACAAACATCAAAAAAGTATAATTATGTGTTGAGGCTTCCCTTTTTTTTCTTCATGTTTTCTTACATCTATTAATATTTCGTTTACCTTAGTATTATATGTAGACAGAGCCTTTTGGCAATAACAAGAAACCTTTATCTGTACAAATATATAAAGAGGTAAAGTTTGTAAGTTTGGTTGTAGGAGGTCATCTCCGAAACTACTCATCCGATTTAAAAAATTCTTTCACCAATATTTAGAGTGGGTTTTCAGAGTGGACATAAGATATATATTATGCCGTTAAATAAAAAGGCTTTTCGTGGTGACCTATTTTACAACTAAAGTCTACGAAAAAATGGTCGAGAGATGCGTTTCTTATGGACGCTGCTCTACCGGTAAGAAATGTTTAAATACTTTATACTTATATCTTTATGTTAAAATTAATACACAAATTGATAAAATACGACTATAAGTTACTAAAAATTTACGCGTGCGAAGCCGCGCGGGCACGTAAAGTAATTTAATAAACTATGGGAGTAAGATTTATTATATATGTAAATCTGTTATTCAAACATGTAAATGTACGTCATTTTTAACGGGTTTTTGCTAGTTTTATTTGTACAAAATGACATAATAATAAAGTTTGTACTTTCGAATATGCATATATAAATATTTTTAAAGAGCTTCTGCCAAGTTGCCCGAACAATATAATATTAGCTTTATTTGCGCAGAATTTAAAGTGGCTCAGCCATATTAAACCGTAAACAAACCGGTTTTATGACAGCACTACATAAATGTCAGCCGTAAATCCCGCCAAACTATTCATTCGCCAAATTAAATATCTCAAATAATTGTTTGACTGCCTCGGAGTTGGGTCTCGGATTACAAACACAAAAGCTTTTCATATAAAAGTCACATAAAACACGGCTTGCTATCCGCGACGCGAACCATCTTCTAATTATGTAAGCAGAATAGGCCATATCACGCAACGTCCGTGTTAACTACTTAATATTATGTTTCGACTGTACAGGGCCGGGCCTAGGAATAATAATTTAATTTATTTGCCATCCAAACTCTATCACAACACGTCATATTATTATTTTATTTTTAAGCAATACAATACTGCTTCCCTAAGCTGAAAGGCGGTGAAACCACACTTTTTGAAAACCGTTTTTTTTTTGTGGTTTTGGATACTTGAGGTCATATTTTAAGTTTCTAACAAGCTTGTTTGCCGTATTTTCATGAAAATAGAAGAAAAAAATAAATTGCAGAGTATCTATCTGGGGTATATATTTGAAGTATATCAAACATGTAGCTTATTTGCTGTTTTAAGGGTTAAACTATATAAAAATAACAAAATGGAAATATTAGTATATAACCACTTAAAATTACTTTTTCGTCTACTAGTGCATGTTAATCTTTAGTTGGGGTAACACGTTACGTTACGGTGTTCAAAGTTATTACATGCTAGTGCAGTGGTTGTCCGACGAAGAGACGGGTTACGTCTCGAAACCGGTAGACAAAAAAGTAATTTTAGTGGTCTTATACTAACATAAATAACATTTTGATAAAATGTCTGACCACAAAGCTAATGCTTTACACATTAATAATACATAAAAATACCTCCAATAATAATAAAATAACTATATTTATCTGTATTAATTCAATATCCATTGACTGAGCGAAAACAATAAATTAATATTCGTTAGAATGATCGAAATTGCTACATTCACGTTTCTAGATTTACTCAGTAATTTGTTTAATGGAGATACTACTTTTTAGCTTAGTGGGTTAGAATACAGAAAAGCAATGAAGAATATTTCAATTATATTTTTTCACAAAGGCGACTCGAAAAATAGGATTTTCCTTTGGGAGGAGCCTTTATTTAACACAAAAAAATATTTAAAATTTTGTGCAGGCCGAACGGGTAGGAGCCGAAGAGTAAGACTTTTCTTTCTTCTCTTTTCTATCAAGATTGCAATTGAACAAAATTTGGACAAGATGACGTTACAGTTACATATTTAAATCAGGGTAAAATGGTTAGGTGACCGAGTAAGAAGACAAGAAGATACCTATTTAAGCACAGATTACTGTGTCAGTAACTGTGAAAAAAAAATTATGTTTGTTTATCAAGGAATCCTAACACTTTCAATAATTATAATGTTAGATTATATAATACATTGCGTAAAAAAATTAAAAAGATTCAAATATATTTTAAGCGTAGTACCAACATTAAGCACAAAAGTGGATAGAAAACTATTTTTAATTTAATTTACAATATGCAACAGACAGTAGTGAAAGTGAACTAATTAATGGTATGCGAATCAATATCAAAACTATAAAACTTATTTAATGTATCTTCTCGTTTGAGTTTTTTGGGATATTCTGTCGTGTTTCTTCGACCTTTTTGGCCAATGTTTCATTTCAGGGTCCCTCATGTGTTGAACATATCAGCTCCGCAAACGAACACTTGGTGCGTTCGTTTGCGAAAAAAATCTATAAAGTATATTTTTATTAAGTCACCTATTAGAATTTTTTAGATTGCAAAAAAAAAATTTGTTTAATCATTTTAAATTTGTAATAAATGTGTATAAAAACTACCAAAACAATTGTTTTTCCAATTAATTTCCAATTAATTGATGTAAACTCTCATAAATAGACTTTTCTCGAAATAGTATACATGGAGTTCGCGGCCAGTAATAATACTTCAACATTTTTAAAGTCTTATTTAAAGTTTAACTCTAAAGCCACGTATTCACTAGGGGACAAATTGTCCCTCAACATCACGCGCGGCACAGAGTCTACGTGACACTGTTCCGCGACGTCGCGCGCAACATAGCGCGGTATTTCTACGTGCCGCGGCAACGTTGCCATGCTCACTGTACCCGAGCGAGCACACGGAGACATCGTAC
This sequence comes from Agrypnia vestita, assembly GCA_016648135.1. Lineage (NCBI taxonomy): Eukaryota > Metazoa > Arthropoda > Insecta > Trichoptera > Phryganeidae > Agrypnia > Agrypnia vestita. Next base: position 33,419 of record JADDOH010012160.1, read on the forward strand.
CGCGCGTCAGTACCACGTGGTATGTTGACAAGTTGAGATGCATGCCCTACAGTTACATAAATATGGTATATGATGTGATATAAAACAGCGTTCCGTAATATTGTGTATTGCTTGGCTATGGAAGACCCGATCATTTGTAATAAATTTTCAAAATCAGTTGTTGTCATTCGTATGAAATTGACAAATGATTTGTCAAACATTCGAAGATCGCATAGAATATCCATCCTTTTTTTCCTTAGCAGTAAATACTTTCGCACCCACCACCTTTTTTTGCTCTTACGTTTCGTTAAACTCTATAGAATAAATAGATACGCAGCACTAATCATCACAAACCTTTTGGGCGACATTTCCGCGACAAGTGATATGTGAGTCCCGGTGTGTACACGTAAAATAACCGCGTCATTGTCCCCGAAACATGACCGTAGATGTTGATGCGGCATGCCGCGTGGATGTTGCGCGATTTGTCCCCTAGTGAATACGTGGCGTAATTATTTGTTTTATATTAAATATAATTATCTTCCTTAGAATGGACCTACCTACTTCTGTTTATGATTTAAGAATTTACAAAATATCGATTCTACTCTTAAATTTATGGTATTATTTAGGAACTGTATATTAACGCCGATATATTAGTTTGTTACTGATTAGATATTATAGCTATATATATTTTTGAATAGAAATTATAATAATTTCTTCACTTCTAAGATTTTAATTTTTAGTTTTATTTTGCCGGAAATATTTATTTCTTTCAAATGCTTTGTGTCTCGAAGCGCAGTGATGTTCAGACGTGTTCAAATTAGTTATCTCACACAACGAGTTACTTCCGCTTTACTACTTGCACTCCAAGGCATTTGACTACACTTGACAGAATAGTAAGGAAGCCATATTTTTACACAAACAAACTACAAACCTCGATTCGGGCCTTAATTTTTCTCCAGGAAATACTAAAAATGATGTATCCCTCATTAATACTGTGTAAAGGGATCATTTAGAGAATTTGTATCGACAATTTTCCCTAATATGTTAGTAAGCTAAGAAATACGCATGTTATAAGAAAATGTCTATTATCTTATTTATAATGAGAAGACATTATTTCATTTTTATCTACTACAATGCAATAACGTCATGGATTATTTTAATTAATTCGAAATTTTAATAGTTAGAAGAAAGACCGAAATTACCAATGGATGATAGCGTACTGCCCATAGATGGAATAAAACTGAAAAGAGTGGATAGAATAGTGTTCCTGAATGAATATTTAAGGAAAATTGGGTCCATTCTTATAAAATTAATGTCTTATTGAATAAACTTGAACTTCTTCTACAAGAATAAATTTTACGATGATGATCTAATTATAAATTGGGGAATGATAAATATACGTGTCTACGATTTTTCTCTATTTGGAATAGAAACATAAACACTCATTGAGGTAATTTTAAAGTATCTTGAAGCATTTTAAATGTGGAATAACTGTCTGGATTGATAAGGTCATAAATTATTTTTAATTATATTATATTATTGATAAAAAAGTAACCCATAACCCATAAAAACCAAGTTTTTATTATACTCCCTTCCTTTGTAAAGTGTAACAACAATTAAAGACGAATTAAAACATATAACATAACACTAAACTTACAGTAATTTAATATATTTCTAAAATGTCAGATGTTTTGAGCTTTGATAAGACACTTCATGCTTTGAAGATTAAATTCTAAAAACATTTGTCAGTCAATTTAGATTTTCGACATTCGTAGTGAAGTACCTATTATGAATACCGACGGAGAAATTCAAATTTAGAAAATGTTCCGCGACGTTATCGGGCCGCTATGCTAGTAACCAAACTTTTCTAATGATTCCAATTTGAAAAAACCAATAAAATTTCTAAAAATCCGAAATTATACTATAATTATTAATTTTTTTAACGAAAATTTGATAGATCTTCTTGATCGTCGCCACGAGTCTACTTAGGAAAAGGTTAAAAATTGATCTAAAGTTTTTTCATCCGGCAAGCCGGCAAGCAAGCAGACGCCACGAGTTGAAAAAAAGGAAGTAAAAAGTATCATATATTATTGATAATTTGGTAATTTTGCTTATTGTTCACTTAACTTTATTATAATATTATTTTATGTGATAATAATGGTCGCTTGAACGTGTGATACACGATCGTTATATACAAAATTAAATTTCGCCGAAAACTATTATTTGTACACAGAGTTGACTTCGCAATCCGCGCAATTTTTGGTTAACTTGTTTATCTGCAACGCATTCCTATATTGTATTTGTTTATTTACGACACACAAAACTGAAGATTATTTATTTTTATTTTAAATGTGATTCTAACTGAATACTTGGTACAGAATTTATAAAAACAATACATAATATATGTATTACCCAGTGTCTTAGTGTCAACATAAGCGTCTTAGGCCTGCTCCAGCGACATTAATTAGTTGTATCAATGCAATGCGTTTGTGTGCGAATTGACATATACTACACAACGATAGGCGTTTAAAGTGAACACGGTGAACAAGCAAACAAAACAGAATTGGTAACAGATCTATCTTCTTTTCTTCTTCCTTGCACTGTCCCAACTCATTGCCTAGTTAGGCTGATGGGGTCGACTCTTCTCGTTGTTAGGCTGAATCTTCTTCGGTTCTTGGTATCGCTTTCATCCAGTCTGTTTCTTTGTAGGATTTTGAAGCATTGACTCATCTAGGAGTGCTTTTGTCTTTCTCTGGATGACTAAAATTGCCTGCTTCCCTTATGTTCTGGTGGTCTCCATCTTATATGCCCGTACTATCTCCGTAACTGTAACTGTAACTCACTAATAACTCAGATATTACTCTATGTAATTATTTAAAAACAAAAAAAAACTACATGTCCCTTATCTGTAAGTCTCATTTATTAATTGATTTACAAATATAATGCAATTTTTTGAGCAATCCACTTTTTTGATGCTGCAGTCACAAATTAGCGGAAGATCTCCAAGAAGATGAAGACGTAATACTAATAATGACGTAAGAAAACTGGACACAAACGACGGGAGGACCTCTAGCGAGAGATTAAACTATTTGAATTTAATTCCTATGGGAAAAATTCGTTTGATATTCAACTTTTATAGTATTCATCTTATCCTCGGAAATGGACTATTGTCGAATATTGAGGGTCCGCTGTATATATAAGTTCTAACTTAAAAAATATATTTACTGCTGACGACACGAAAAGATAAATATTCTATACGTACATCTAATACACAATAATAACAGACATACATCAAAGTATACTTTATTTTCAAAGCGATAAAATATATGTAATAATGTTTTCAATATCCCCTGTAACGCTAACTTTTATCCAAAATTTTAAATTGAAGTTATAGAAGTTTTTGTTGCGCATTTTTCTTATTCTGGGATGAAAGATACAGCTGTAGAAAATCCATGTGTGAAAATGTAATATTTTGCCAACATAATAAATAAAGTTTTCAGGATAAAAGTTGATGTTAAAAATTGTTACATGATGGTTAACAATTGTCGGTTCAAAGAGCCTCCGCGACAGCCTTCTTGAAAGATGACAGACTGAAAGAGCAAAATAACAAAAAGCCGTCAATCAAAATTCTGTTAAAATGGAGATAAAATTTGACAAAGGATTAATACATTATACGCCAATTTATAAAGGTAAATTGGGATCAAAAAAAATTATCAAGCAGATTAGTTGCTTTTAAAATTTTTTGTATTTTATGTTTTATGAAAAACTGTTTCGGAATAATTATATTGTTATTTTCCATTATCTGATTAAAAACATGCATAATATCCCTGCTTAATATCTGAAGCGCAATGATATTTTTTTATTATCTTCACAGAAAATATAAAATTATATATACCACGCGTAAAATATGTGTTTTTTTTTGTAATAATTTTTATTCAAATCGTAAGCAGAAATAAGAAACAGGATCAAGTTCTGGGAAAACATTTAAATGAATTATTGCGAGACTTTTTGACGAGGGATTTGAAAGCCTCGTTCTGAAAAGGCTTCCATTCTTGAAAGTTCATCTGTTAAATATTCAATATACCCGGTACCTTCTGAAAATATTTTCGTTTAAACTTTTGAATGCGAATCAAAGATTGAAACATTCCTGTACTTATGAGTGAAGGGCTTTTCTTAGAAAACAAAAATTAATTATAATCGGAATTATTTTCACAGGTTACCGACCATTGTAACATTTTCAAGTAAATATTCAAAATACCAGTAACAATTAAAAAAACATTATCCGTAGAATAAACTTATCAAAAATTCTGAATAAATCGTTCCTGAATAATTTTATTTCATGTAGTGTATCTATCAGTATGATGTTTTATTAAAAAAACATATATTTTGTCACGAGATCCTTGCTGTGGGAGTCAAATTAAATACTGGAAATAAATTAACAATATATTAATTAAATTAATTCACTGGGAATCATTTTAATTGGAGTACCTACCTTCGTTTCGTACATTACGTAATTAGTAATAATTATCACTAAAATCTTTGCTAAACTTTTTTCTGTCGCCAGGTCGTTTCGCTTGTAACGCTTGTAAGTACCCACTTGCACCGTATGTCTATCGATTGTTTATTGTCGCTGGTCTGCAAATTTCTATGGTCGCGCACTGGATCGCCATTTCATTATCGCTTGTCAAAAATAACCCTCTCGCACTCGCTTGTCATCGCTTTTATACGTGTTAGCGCATGTTAGTTGGTGAAAAAACGACAATGTTTAGCTACTTTCTCCATATTTCTAGTGTTTGTGGATTATTGGTTTAGTTGATTCTGGATTTATGTGGACCGTTCGAGAGACTTCGATAATGCACATTTTACATTGTTTTAGACTCTCGTGATAATACATCCGTATATACATACATAAGATGAAAGCGATAAAATGACAGATACGGAAGGTATCATACGGTGGGAATTGTATTCCGATCGCATACATTTATGATGGATGTGCAATTGAAGAATTAATCAGTCATTCATATCGTGGTATGGTATTACAAAATATATATTCGATAGGGCTGCGCTATTTTATCATGGCCACTCATCTTGCCTATGAGCAATTATAGGTAAAAGAGTGGAAAAATATTACAAATGTATATATTTAATTTTATGAAAATGTTAATATATAATGAGATGAATATGATTATAATATTTTGTACCTAAATAATAACACTTAATTACATGTGTATAATAATTATAATATTTTGTAAATAATATGCAAATAGAAAGTGGTGATGTACGACAAAAATTAAAGTATGATTATAAGGTATAATATTATAAATTTATCCTGTGAAATAATTTTATAACTTCACAGTGTGGCTCTGTTGCTAAGATATATATAGAAGCCTAGAATTGGCAAAATAATAACTAAAGAAGATTGAAAGTAATGAAAAATTCAGTCGCTCCAGTTTAGACAGACGTTCAGGCTCCATGCCAAATGTCCTATTATAATTGTTATTCTGTATAAACTTCCCAGATTTGCACATGCTTCTTTTGGTCTGGTCTAAACTCAAAGAGGGGATGGTTTCGTAACCATTCCTCAAGGATACCTGATTTTTGTTTCTTATATTGTTTTTTTTATAGCCATATTTATTATCTGATTTACTGATATGTTAACCAATATGTTTATTTAAAAATAACAGAGTTTTTATTCAAAATGACAAAATAATAAGATTTTTTTTCAGTTACAGTCACTGTAGTAGAGCGATCACACGCGTATATCAATTTCTTAATACAATGAAAAGCATGGGGTGGATATTAGCAATTAGTAATATGTTTAACACGCTTGCTTATGATATAAAACCAATCGAATAGAATTGTGATGATATGTAAGTAGTGAAGTGAATGTATGGCTTATTTAATACAAGCGATCATAGGGGTTGAAGAAAAAGCAATAATTGATTTTATTAACATTCGCATATCGTATACCGTGATTGCCCTTTGTACTACGGTTATTATTTTTTTCTTTTAAATCATTTTCTGTAGAAGCGTGTTTTATTTATTTTAAAAATATAACATCATTTTCTACTTTAAAGTCAGCGTCACATAAAATCATGAAATCAATTCTAATTGGATCTAAGGCATGTTTCTTTTCCGAATTCTTAATCTCAAAAGTCAGGCGCCACCTTTACAATAACTTAATGCATACCGATCGATGTCACTGGCATGTTTTGTAAAATGTCCGATAAAATTATGCGTCCGCATTATACTAATCTTTAAATTGATTCATTATTATTGTGTTGTCATCCGAAATATATCTCTGTGCCAAATTTAAGCGATTGTTGGTCCGAAGGTGGGTTGAATATTGATTACAAGATTTCTGGCTGACAGACGAGTGAAGCTAAATAAAACCGTATGATCTATACTAATATTATAAAGAGGAAAGATTTGATTGTGTATTTGAATTGAATAGGTTCCGAAACTACTGGACCGATTTGAACAATTCTTTCACATTCAGAATCCTACATTATCCCTGATGAACATAGGCTATAGAATATTTTCAAAAATGTTATGGATCCGGATGAAAACTTCGATAATGTAAACTAACGTGTGAAAAAAATACGAAAAATAAACCTTATATTGCGTACGCTGCGGAAATTATTGCCAATAGAGCAAAATAATGTACTACAGTTTTATAGAGGACATTAATATCTACAAAAAAGTCTAGAATACCATGTATCTAAGTATTACAGTTATGTTACAATAACTTATGTTAACATTAGATGGAAACATTGTTTTTTAGAGAACAGCGGACCCATTGTTTTCCCTCACAAACTTATTTTTCACTTAACCCTTAACCCGTGCAACGCCGGGTACGACCAGCTAGTGTAAAAATATAGTGAAACCTCGGTTTTCGAATTCAACTCGTTCCGTATAAGCTATTCGAAAATATTTGAATCTAATAAGTACTGTTAATTAATCTGATCAGTTCTAAAACTCAAAAATGCACAGTTCGGTAATACAATAGACAATACTGAGGAGGAAATGGGAGGTAGTGAAGAAGGCGGGGAGGAGAGAAGTTGTTATTGTTTGGTGGGTCGTCCTCTTGCACAAAAACGTCAGGTTGCTGTCCTCCTGGGGTGGTTTTTAAAATCTGTCTCACAAAAACCTGTCCAATGAGGTTTATTTTTGCTTGTGTTTCAAAAAAGTCTAAGATATGGCAATGTCATTGAATATGTTTAATAACGTGTCAAAATTTTCTACAGTACTCTGACACTATCCTCATTTCTCACACATTTCTTTCATCCATGTTCCAACAAACAATAATTGATTGAGAACCGAGGGAATATTCCAAAACCGAGACATTTTTTTCTCAAACATTCTTCGAGAAAACCGGCAACCAACAACCATTTAGGTTTGTACGAACAAACATCAAATTTAGTTTGAAAATAGTAAAAATACTAATATGGAGCACATTCCGTGTTACAATTATTGTAAAATAATAGAGTATTGTAGATTATAGTATGTTTACAAATGATAGATTGTAAGAGTATTAATGTAATATTGTATATTATAGGAAGTACATATATGTAAATATGTAACTACTACTGATTACATATAGAATGTTGTAAAAAATTATATACCTACATAGGCATAAGTGTAATATTCAGTAACTAAAAAAATAGTAAAATAAATAAAGATAAAAAATTAAAATGTATTCTAAAATTGAATTACTCCAAATAAAAGACTTTTGAGAACCGAGGTTCTATTGTATTATATATGTATATCAAAGAATCAGACATACCTCTAAAAATCAGGATAAAATGACATAAATGAAAAAAACACAGAAAAAAATACATTTGTTTTTAAATTTACAGACTTTTATTTCTAAAGCAAATTTCAAATTGGTAAAAAACAGGAAAAAACACATGTTAGGTAAGATTTTCGAAAAATGTGAAATTTTTTAAGTGTTAAATTTTTGCCAAGTAATTCCATCTTTACACCGTTTATTTTCACAATTGTGTAACATATATAAGGGAGGTTTAATTCTTTTATATAGATAATATCTAATTTTAATCATGCAATCGAAACAAACCCTTCCTATACTTCATTTCATTTTAAAGTATTTAATTTTTTAAGAATCGATTTTTAAAATATTTAATTGAAATACCCTTTGCCGTAAACAAACGTCAATTATCAAAAGTCGTTAAATCTTACAGATTAATTTTTCATTCCCAAAGCGCTCTTGAGAGTATTTTTCTCAAGCGAGTGAAAAACTGGTTTGAAAACTCCTAATTTATTTCGACATAATATTTTAATTAAGGCGGAGATTTGTTTAGCCCGCCCATTCTTTCCTCTCAATTTTCCATATTTACTTTCGCAGTTTTTACATTTCCCCCGAACCCCGCCGAACTGTCGGGGTGCGAGCCCTCAAAAAAGAAGTCCCCTTAAAATTTCTTTGGCCGTCGATGAAAAACCGTTCCGGGTTAATTCATCTTCGTGTTTCCTCCAAACAATTCTAAGGTTCTGCCTTTAATTCGGCGCTTTGTTTCTACTTGGCTGCTCCCCCCTTTGTTTCCCGCTGCCCCCCTCTCAGGTGGTTTCAATTCATTATTTGGTTTAATTATATTTTCATTATAAAAACAGTTTTCTCAGAAACAAAGGCCGCGTTTTTGCGCGTATCTGACTCCGCTGAGACCGGTAAACAAATGATATTCCTGAATTGTTGGGCTTATACTTGGCAGATTTATTTTTATTACTCGCAGTTTTATAACCGATCCCCTTAAATTTCGAATGATACAACGTTTTTTTTGTCGAGCCGTACACAAACACAATCATTGCCCGTAGAACAGGAGTGTTAACATATTTTTGGGGGAGGATATTCTAAAATTTTGCGTCTACAAATCAACAGAAAAAAGCAATCTATACATGTGGAGGAAAATCCAAACCGGGTACATCTTGCAATATTCTTGAACGCCGAATCTTCTTATTTTTCTTGAGAAGTGTTTTGTGGTATTTGATGACCGCAGACAGCTTAACATTAAATCTTACAGACTTATAAAAATTAATTTCGAAGCATAATATTACGTTACGCAATAAACATTTTCTTTGCGTCCTAAATATTCGAATACATGTTGTTTTTTTCATAAGTATAGTAATAACTTTAAAGGTTTGTATATATATAAAAAGAAATTTAAAAAATGATGAATATACTTAGAATTGTAGAATTCAATAGACGATTTAGTTACGGTTGATTAATAACGATCTCATTATACATATTACATTAAAAGTCAGAATATTTCATATTCAAATACTTTGGACGGATGTACAAGAACATATTTCTACATAATTTATAGAGACACAATAATAACCCAATATTATATATCTATTATGTATTTAAGTTATATCTAGTGTATTATTTACTATTATTTCTACTCTTGTCTATCATCTTTTATTTACTCTTGTCATTATTATGTACATATATTTCGAAATTATTTGTATATGAAATATGCTAGCATATAAGTTAACATGTTCAATACTATTTGTTTATACTCGTTTATATCGCTAACTTTTATCTGTTATATTTTCAAACAATAAATAAAATAAAATATTAATTTTAATATTTTTTGTGGCGTAGATATTAATGTTACTTCAAATTAGATTTCAGCGTTGCTTTGACTACTTTTCTAGAGATGATTATATGGGTTAATGTCTAGATCAAGTATTTTTAAATACTTGATCTAGACATTAACTCATATTTTGTTATTTACTGAATTTTTATTTTGTATTTAGCTATTTTCTGTTCATTATATTTTGTTATATTATTTTTAAATATATTTTGGTTTTTGTGTGTCTTTTTGCTTTTGCTTCGTCTACGGGAAAGGAGATTTGCAGAGCATGGTCACTGAGTTTATCCGATGTAAGCAAGGAGGGTGAATTTCCGATGCATGTGAAAATGATGGTGTTAGAGAGAATTGAGACAAAAGAACGCAAAAATGTTTTTTAATAAGTTAATGAGTATGTTTATTTAAGAAGTGAAGAATTTTTCCTGGACACGCAATAAAGACCGCTAGAAAAAAGTAAATGATGCGCTGAATGCAATTAACTCTAATATAAAGGTATATGTCACAAAAAACGTACCTGATATTATTCTGATGTAAACCTTGTATATAGAATTCAAGCCTGAAAGTTAACTGAACTAAAGTAAACTGAGTGAAAAATCTGGGTGGAAATCCGCGCCAAAAGTAAAATAAATAAGTAAATGTTATACTTCATTCAAAAGAAAATTTTCTGCTCGTTTTTTCATTTAATTTGTTATTTTATTTAATTTTGAGCCTTCAAAATGGAATGTCAAGTAGAAAATAGTGAACAAAAATATTCGAAAAACGAGTCGAGACCGGACGATTTTTATCGCAGAAACATCGACAGACTTGTAAAACGGTGGCAAGAAGCTGTAAATATGACGGAAAAATACATTATTGATTAATTTTCTGCAATTTTTTTGGTTTTGTCCTCATGTCCACTTTAGTTGAAAATTGAAAATGAAACACAACTTATGTTAACACCCAACACATATATATTGATAGAACCAAAAAAAAATAGAGCGCGTCCGTGTAAAACTCAGTTTTATCAGGACGATCATTATACCATTAAGCCGTTCGTGTTAAAAGCTTTAACAACCGAAGAGAACCCATACGAAAAGTTAAATGTCAGGGCAGAAAAGTGTGGAGTTCTATTATGTGAAGAGTTAAGTGAGAATAATTTTTTTTTAAAAAATCGATAATTCAATTGTTTTGTCAATAACATAGTCCTGATCATCCAACTGCAAACTCTTTAATATTTAAATAAACAAACAATTTTTAAAGACAATATTTTTCAATAAATCAGAATAACTTTAACAAATTAATCATTATTATTCACGTATCATTTTTTGTTAATATTTGCAAGGTATAAAAATAAACTGATTAAATTAAAATGTACGCTATTTTGTTGAAGACCCAGACAGCATTTTACAAAGAACTGCGTTATTTTTAAATTTAATATTTTTTCTACTTTCCGTCGGAGATCCTCAAATGGCCCGTTATAAAACATGACCTCCGTAAAAACTTAGATTAAATGCTAAACTCCACCGAAAAAAAATTTTTTTACACAAAAAGCGGAAACTCTAACTGGTTTGCATAAATTTTGTAAAAAACTACAATCTGAAAGGTTTAACAATCACTTACATCTCTCAGCGAGGTAGACTTTAACAAAAGTATTTTTAAAAATCATACATTTTTTAATAAATTTTTAATACACAATCAATACATTTTTTTATCTAAAACCATCCTATTATTTTTATTTGTGGAATTTTTTTACATTTTCTTTCAGTTTATGTATATACCAATGTCTTAATAATACAAAATATTATGAACAAATAATGTATTATTGAGTAAAAAATACAGATTTATTCATAATTATACTGTTATCTTTTTACAATCGGTGATGATCTGAAACATATACTATTTTTTACTAATCAGTATTTACTTTTTGATAGTGAGAAAAAAAGTTATGTTCATTTATTTATTATAATTGTACGTATCGTGGCCGCAGGAGGAATTTATTAAAACGCTGGAATTTAATACAGGATGTATTAATTGCTGATAATTAATCGAACGTACAAAATCACTTAACAATATTTGACTGGACGCTATTATTTGAATTAAACTATTTCGTAAAATCTCTCATAAATAGACAGTTTATATTCGCTTTAACACTTTATTCACTATTCACTAGAACATTCCATGCAATTTCCGCACGTATTATTTCGTTTCGGTTTATTTCGCTACGTAAGAACTTTCCAGAGTATTCTCTGTCCATTTACCACTCGCTTGGCCGCCCCGGCCTTCGCAACTCGCGGCTACCTTCGCTTTGGTATCGCTCTCAAACGCGCCCAAAAATAACACCGTCCTTACTCCAGTGTGCAGTCCTATTTATATGGGGCAATGCTGATATCGAAACCTACAGAAGTTTCCAGTGTTTACGAGAACTTTTTCGTGGCTTCCAGGCTTTTGTAGATGTTTTTCGATACCTACCGTAAGCCGTAGATTATACTAGGCCATTCTGGAATCTTCGGTAGTATTGTGATCATTTCAAACAACTGTCACGTGACATGATTGACGTGATTCTTTTTAGCCTCGTATATTATTTACAATATGTATATTATTTAGTTTACGACTAAGGTCATGTATTAATTTCCCTTTTCTACTGAATATTCACTTATCGTCCTTTTTTCCTGTATATTTCCTGTGATCTCATATATACAGACTTATTGTGAATTTGTTCTGCGGTGACAATCTAAACCTAAAACTTTGGCAGAAAATGATAAAATGTTACATGGACAGTTCTCTCATATGGCTGTAAAACATGGATTCTGAAAGTTAATGTTATAAATCGGTTGGAAGCATTCAAAATGTGGATACACCAGAAAATGCTTCACAACCGTAGACCGATATGGTCAGCAAGACGGAGGTGCTTCAGAGAGCTGAAGCCAGTGGAGAGCTACTGTCGAATGTTGAAGTGAAGAAGGTCTCTTATTTGGGTCATGTGCTACGCGGGGGTTAACATCGCCTGCTCCGACTAATACTCGAAAGCAAAATAGAAGTAAGATGGGAAGTTGATAGAAGTCAAATGTCCTGGCTGCGCAACATAATAGAGTGGACCGGAATGAGACAGCACAAGTGATCGCCAACGTTCCTGATAAGGCACGAAAAGAAAGAAGAAGATTTTTTTCCACCTAAAAAATAATAAATCTTAATTGTGGGACCCTTCAGAAACGCAGGGTCATTTTATGAGAAATAGCTCCCACATCGGCTTCACATAGCTGCACTTTTGCCTTCGAGTTTGGCATTATTTTAATAATAAAGCTCTCGACTCTGCCAGACGATGCTAAGACACGCGTGCGTTGCGGCGAGGTGTCCCACAAAACTACTTCATTCTCACTTGGATGCAAAGGAAATCAATTTATTAAGAAGTATACATAAGTATCATAATACATATTTAATACCTATAAAACGCAATGTCTGTCTGTCTGTCTGCATGTCTGTCTGTTCTATATACAAATCTACACCGTTTGACCAAATTTTGCAAGCTTATTCTTTAGGATTCAGCGGGTAACATGAGTAACATTTCCATTTTCCCCTTTTACCCCACCCCCTCCCACTGATATATCTTCGGCACAAATCTACACCGTTTGACCGATCTGACCCAAATTTTGCTCACATATTTTTAGGGACATTACGGGTAATATAGATGACATTTCCTCCCTTCACCTCCGCTCCCCCCTCCCCCTGATTTATTCTCCATGCAAATTTGTAATAATATGTATTTAAATATTGCATACTTATTATTTTCCATGCAAATCTGTACCGTTCGACCGATCGGACCCAAATTTTTAATAAATATTCCTGACAACCCGGCAAAAAAAATAGGCCATAGGCATTTCTCCCCTGGATATCCCATCCATCCCAGCCTTGATTAAATGGAAACATTGGTTTTATTATTTATTTTCACATATTTATTTTCAACTTAATCCTTAACCGTGCAATATCGGGTACGAACAGCTAGTAGGAAATAAAAATATAGCATCACTAACAATACATATAAAACAAAAATATAAAGCAATCATGAAAAAAATAAGAAACTTAAATCATATGGTTGAGACATAGGACAGCTTTAAGGAAATGCATAAACACTCCCAATCGGATAAATAAAATAAACGGACATCGCAAACACGCAAAGGACAAACTAAACGTGGCCTATTTGTTTTAAACAAACAACCTCACATTTACAGGGTGCACTGTTGACAGTGTCAAGACAACGTTGACGGTCAGATTGAGCGGC
>JADDOH010012161.1:0-32649 GCA_016648135.1 Agrypnia vestita
TTTTTAAATGTGACAGCTGTTTCGACTTGTAAGGCCATTATCAAACAGTCCACATTTAAAATAACTCAAGATATATCAAAGATATCGCATAGAGACGAAATTATATATTTTTTAAAGATAAAGTAGGTATGACAGTCTTTAGGTGTTCATAGGGCTTACGACCTATCGTACGGCTGACTTAAGTGATCACTTTACACAATGTAACGTTCACCATTTCCACCCATGATAGAGCACCACATCTATAAATTTTTTGGAAGTTGTATTTATATTTTGGTTTCACAACCCGTTTCACATGTGTGATGTATTTTATCATTTAGCGCCACCGGCATCCAAAGCTTTTGATTCCCTCGATTAAATACAGATGTCACTAATGAGGTATCTTGTTTAAGAATGTCCCATGGGATAAAAATCCAGTACCGTGTTCTTGAAAAATTTGAACAAACCCAAAATATTCTAATTTATTTTAAATTTCATTAAATATGGAGCTTTCTTCTGCCAACTCAAGTTCATGGAAATATTGCGATGTTTGCAAAAATAATTAAAAATGCATAGAATACTATTTATGTTTGAAAAAATATTCATTCACTTTTAGTTAAATTAATGTTTTTGATAGTTTTGCTTTATATTTGGTAATAATGATGATAAAAAAACCAACCAACTTATTATAACCCACATTGATTATATAAAGTGAATTGGAATTGGATAGTGCAGAATTCATATCGACACAATATTGAAACGGAATAGAACAACAAAAATAGCAAAAAAATTGGTTGGACTAAAATTATAATCAGTGAATTATAGAATAAAATATAATATTTTGGTACAAATTTTTAAAATTAGACACGTGTTATTGCCTAAATATTTTAATAAGAGAATGAAACTAAATAAGGATTTTTATTTATATAATACAAGAAGTGGCAACAATATAAGACAACATAAGAAAAATAAAAATTCTTTCCAAAATTGTTTAATGTAAAAAGGACTCGAAATCTTTGATAGTCTACGAAAGATAATACAAAATATAGGTGCTGAACACATAGGAAATTTAAATTACAATGCAAAAGGTTTATTTCAAAAGAAATAAGTGACTAGTGTTTATATACTATATTATATAATATATTTTAATTGTCAAAACATGTATTAGGCCATAAAATATAAAATATGGAACTAAATAATAAATAAATAACGAAGTGGACGATCTGCACAATTCCAGAATACATCCAGAAATAATTACGATAAGCTAAGCTGACAGATGAACAGTAATGATATATGAACTCTGTTTGGTGTCATGGAAGGAATATCCGGTGAATAGATAAAGCCGTACACAACCTTCGTACATCAAAACCAGCAGGTCAAATACGGCTCAATAGATTAATTGTGAAAGAGTCGGTAGGTACTAACCGATTGTGTGAACGGCGATTTATGAGTCATGCCACATCCCTAATCGAGGTGATACATTTTTGATATTAATACTTGACGTAATTACCGGACACAATGTCCGGATTGTCAGAAACACGTGTTATTTGCTGGCTGTATCGACTATTGATCTCGCACAGCACGGAAGCTTACACATATTGTGGGCTGGCCGCAGTGGCGTGGAAGTTACTGAAATATTTGTATTATTTAAATTTTAGCTTATCGACAGGTTGTTTATGACGCTGATCTATAGTCCCAGTGTGACATTAAAGTATGATGTAAAAATTTAAGATATATCTTTAGACAATTAGGATGATGGTTTAGGAATATGGTACTGAATACACTTTTTAATGATGGAGAAATTAGAAACATCTTAGCAACTGAAATTAAGAATATAAATTATTCCTTCTTTTTCAAACACAGCAAAATTATTTTGTGGTGACATTATAATTATAACTTATAGAAATAAACTTTGTTTACATCACTTTTTTATTGAAAAAAAAATCAACATGTTTCAGAAACCATGACCCTTTTGTCAGGATAACAAATGTATAATATACCTATTATTTGTTATCCTGAAGGGGCCATGGGCTCTGAAACATGTTGATTTTTTTTCAATAAAAAGTGGTGTAAACAAAGTTTATTTCTATAGATAAGTTATAATAAATTATTCCAATTATGATAATTTCGTTGTCTGTCCGTCCGTCCGTCCGACTGTCTATCGTAACTTCGTGTAACGCCTGTAACTTCTTTATAGTAATTTATATACCTAAAACTAATTCTTACATGTACTTCTGACATGTAAAAGCATCGCCATTTTTGACGTGATACAGCTGGTATATAATAAACAGTAAGACGAATCCCGCGGTGGCGGCAGTGGATAGCTAAAGTCTAAGAGTAACTGTAACCCCTAAAAATTAAAAAAAATACGTAACTTAAAATTTGGATATCCGCTGCCGTGCTACTGTTGAGTTTTCCGAGACGCCGCTGGCGACTTGTTGAGCAAATACACGGGCTGTTTGCCGTCTGTCTAATAAATATCCCAATCCGCGGGACAATCTAGCGGCTAGTGTTTGTTCGCTAGGGAGGCGCGGTGCGGGGATGCCGCAATCGATATTAAACATATTAATGTTATATTTGTGTGTATTGATGATAATATGGTTCGAGTATCCAACCTGCCTTCCAATCGCAAGGTTGTATTTATTAAAGTGAAACCTTTTTAGCCGCGGTACAGAAACTTCAAGGTCATCGTCACATAGAATTATCCTGCACCCCCTCCCCCACACATAAAATGATCTTTATCCGATTTCTAATAAGTACTTGCCTTTAGCGACTAATGGCGCCACTGACGCAAACTCTATATATATATATCATCATCTTTCGAATGACGTCTGTCAAAATTGACAGATTTATTGAATAGTTTTGTTTTTAGTTTAGTTTTCACTTCATATTTTGTAAATTTTCACCATATAAGTACTTATTTTGATGTTATTTGAGACATTTATCCATAGATAACATTAGATTATGCAAACTATAGATAAGAGAGAAGCATTATAAGCAAGTATTTTAATACAAATTGTTGACGAATATGGTCATTTATCAGATTATCGCAAAAGTTAAGGATTAGGTTAAGTTAGTTGGGTTAGGTAGGGTTAGTGACTTAAATTTCTCAAGCATACGAAAATTTTTTTTACGTGTTTATCAATGATGAATTCGTAAATGTTTTATCGCAAAATAAACCTTTTGCTAAAACCTCAGAATTTACTATTTCACAATTATTTTGTTGTCTTCTCCTTAAATGAAGTGATAAGCTTTTTAATATTTGCAACCCACTCAATTTTATTTCATTTTTGAAATCGGTACACTTAACTATTACCTATCATGGAAAATGTTTTCTAGAAAAAATCGTAAGACAACCATTTTCAATAAACATGTCACCATTTGTTGTAGTCAAATTGTTTATCTCTTATGTAATGAGCATCTATATGAATGAGGTGATATTTTTATATTTTATGTCCTCTGTCATCACAATGTTAACTATTAAAAAATAAATCAACCAACAATACACAATACGAATAAAAATGCGGCAAAATCTATGCGGACTTGACAGTTCACTATTGCACGCGTGGCGCGCGATCCTAGCGGGAAAAAAAGCAACCACATGCGCCATTAATTCTTTTCAGCGCTGGCAACAATTAGTTTCCCGACCGTACGGCGAGAATGCGATGAGCGATAACCCCGCGCCCGAGTGAAAAGTACCCGGCGATCAGAGGTGTTGAAGAGAATCCGCTCGCATCAATCGTCGGGCTGTTTTCCCGCTGCCCGCGGCGGCCATCATCATTACGGCGCAGAAGCGGCGGCCGAGTGTTGCCGCATTGTGTCGCCGCTTTTCCCGGCTAATGATACAAATTTCTCCCGCGCTCCGTGCGGCGCGAGGTCTGCCGTTGTTTATCGCCTTGTTCCGAGCCGTGCGGGCCGGGGTGGCCAGCCCGCGCGACGAAGGTCGGGACGAAACCAATGAAACCTAACCTATAAAAAATAAGTTTTTATTATACTCCCTTTCTCATTTACTAGTGGAAACTGGTTTGGCGTTTAACCTAGGCTTTGGGCTTCGGTCGGGCGACGCTACGAAAGGGAGTAATAAAAAATTTACGAAAATCCAAAATTATACTATAATCAGGTTTAGTGTCTACCATAACTAAGTTGCATGAAAAAACCATTAAAATTTTAAAAAATCCAAAATTATACTATAATTATTAATTTTTTAACAAAATTTGATAGAACTCTTTGATTGTCGCCACGAGTCTGCTTGCAAAGTTTCAGCTCGATTGGATCACCAGAATAGGGGTTAAAAATCAATTCAAAGTTTTTTCGACGGCAAGCAAGCAAGCAGACGCCACAAGTTAAAAGAAAGGGAGTAAAAAAATAGGTGCCTTTTTGATGTGTAACATCTTTCCTCTCGCTTTCCTGCAATCTGTGGCAGTGATTTTGTGAAAAAGGATGGATATGTGTAACAGGAAATAAGATGCCGGGGAAGCGCGCGCAATTTTATTTAACCAATGTGCGCGCGCAGAGCGCGCGCGTTGGAGAAAACCCATCGTTTATAAACAAATCAACGTCCAGCAAGTGCCATCTTCGCACGCACACTTCCAACAGCCAGCCCTTCTGATTTTGTATATATGTTACGTGGCTGTTGTAACTTTGATATATTTATCGAAGACGAAACTATCCAATAAATATTTTTTTACATTAATGTAAACAATAATTACCCTTAATGTTTAACATTCTGAAATTTTATGTTATTTATGTGATTATTTTTAAATATTTATTCAAAGTTCTCATGGAACATGTGTGGCGGCACGCTACCGCCATCTATGAAAATAAATAAAAACATATAATTGACCCAACACATTTCTAAATAAAAATGCGTATGTGGATATATACGGTACCTACCTAGTGCAGCAAAATTCATTAATAAATAAATGCACATACATTATATTTACTTGTATTTACTAATTAATAAATATATAGGTATTAGCTTTTTTAAAATTTGATGTTAATTTCTGTTGTTGCTCTACAGCACAATATGCGACTACTTAAAGGCTTGCTTGTTTTTTTATTGTTTTAATTAGTTCTCTTCTTTATTTATCTGAACCACAACATATTCATTCGCAACTATGTAGATTCAGCTTACTTTGAGTACTCTTCTCTCAAACTCAACAAGTCTCTTGTGGCTCTGAAGAGCTTCTTTGAAACAAAATATCTCAGTTTAATATACATTAAATGTCGGACTTTATCCGTTTTGTTCCGATGGGTAAAACTATTGAACCGACGTATTCCGGGACGCAGGGGCACCCTGGTGGAAATGGTGGGAATGGCGTTCGGCAAATTGGAGAAATGTCTCGGTTTCTAAAGATGGATGCCGCCGCCGCGGTTTGGAATCTTCGAGAATTATTGTTCGAAATACAAATAATAACGCGTTTATTATCATAAGTGTTTATGAAGATGTTTCCCGAAGCATTATTTTATTTTTTGCGCCGGTAACACGGTCGCCATTGTGAAATATTTAATACGCGCCGCATTAAATCATTACTGCGTTGAATTTGTGGGGATCGGGGAGACTTAACTGTGAAGAAATAATACGCAGACCGTTATTCTAACACGGAAAAGTCATCCGGGATGGTATTCTCTTTGTCTGGTTGTCGTATTATGAGAAAATACGTAAAAACTGTAGACATTTAATACTTGTTCGAGAAATATTTTTTCTTCTAAAAGAAGGCTTGAACGTTGTGGTGACATTATTATTAAAAAAAAGTAACCCATAAAAACCAAGTTTTTATTATACTCCCTTTCTTTGTAAAATATAACAACAATTAAAGACGAATTAAAACATATAACATAACACTAAACTTACAGTAATTTAATATATTTCTAAAATGTTAGATGTTTTGAGCTTTGATAAGACACTTCATGCTTTGAAGATTAAATTCTAAAAACATTTGTCAGTCAATTTAGATTTTCGACATTTGTAGTGAAGTACCTATAATGCATACCGACGAAAATATTCCGCGACGTTATCGGGCCGCCGTTGCTAATCAAACTTTTCTAATGATTCCAATTTGAAAAAACCAATAAAATTTCTAAAAATCCGAAATTATACTACAATTATTATTTTTTTTAACGAAAATTTGATAGTTCTTCTTGATCGTCGCCACGAGTCTACTTGCCAAGTTTCAGCTCGATTGGATCACGGGAAAAGGGTCGAAAATCGATCCAAATTTTTTTTTGACGGCAAGCCGGCAAGCAAGCAAACAGACGCCACGAGTTAATGTAAAGGGAGTAATAAAACACGAATCACTTTGTTTTCACCACTTTATTAGATTATACAATCTACATTGTTCTCGAGACATGTAGATTGTATAATTTAATAATGTGGTGAAAACAAAGTGCTTTGTGTTTTATTTTAACATTTAATACCTCAATGTCTTTCTCACGAATATCCGATTCATTACAAGTGACAAATAATTTAAAAAAATATATATTGAGGGTAGAAAGCCAAAAGGGTGTCGGTGATTATTTAGAACTCTACAGGAGAGCAAAATAATGATTTGTTAATGTTAATGTTTTGTCAATATTTCTTTTATTATTAACCAATATGGAAATCGTTTAATAATAAAAGAAACATTGACAAAATCAGATTGACAGAACTTTCTTTAGCTCTCCTGTAAAGTTCTAAATAATCGCTAACGCCCTTTTGGCTTTCTACCCTCGATATTTTGCTCTGTAAAGTTTTTCACAGAGTTGGGGATGAAGATGTTAAGGTTCGGGTGAATAAAGAAAAAGAAGTAATTAAAACAATTAAAATCCAAAAAATTCAATATGTCGGACATGTAATGAGACATCCAGAGAAGTACGAAATCTTGCATCTCATAATGCAGGAAAAGATTGCTGCAATTCGGGATCCTGGAAGCAGGAGAACTTCACGGATGGAAAATCTGAGACAGTGGTTTGGCCTGTATACTGTAGAGCTGTTTTGGGTCGTATCAAACAAACAAAGATCTCATATCCAACATGGTAGCCAGCATCCGTTGAACGGATAGAGCACGAAAATAAGAAAAATAAAGTTTTTTCACTGTTTTTGCTGTTATACTTCTTTAGTTAGGTTTTAGGTGAATGTTTAGTTATGAAAGAAAGTGCGGGCGCATGATGCGACGGAAGTTTTCACACAATGAAGCTATTTTATACCAATCTGGTTAACTTTATTACCACCATTTGGCCAAATTTTCCCAACGGTTTTTAATCGCGGTGTTTGCGAAGCTCGATAGATGTCGTCGCTGCGCTGAATGACATCCGTCTGTTTGCCGACGTAGAAGAGTAATCTGTAATCTGCGGATACCTCTTAAGTTGTCAGTTGCTTGTTGGTGCATGAAGCTCGCCTAGTGATCAGCAAGGTAGTCTTAAGCGTTTAATTTTAAAATAAAAAAATATTGATGCGATACGTATTCTGTGTTCACATCTCTATTTTCAAAAAAATCTTGCGGCTGGTTCGTTTAGTTCTGCATTTCGTTAAACTGGGTGGTTGTTTTGTAGGAAGTGATGCGCTGTTAATTTAATGTATGCCAAAGAAGTGCAACTTCTAACGCGCGTGTATAAGTGTACGCACCTACTCTTTTATTGTTTCGCTGCAAGTCTCAAGTTAACTAAATATTTTCAGATTATAAATAAAATAAACTTTATGCCTCCTTAGGTATACATCGAACACATAAAATATGTTGAAATGAAGCCTTAATTTGGACATATTGCAATTAAATCACAAGGGATAGGGTAAAAATGATAATTTAACAGCAGAAGAAGAAGAAAATGAAAAAATGAAAGAAAATAGAAAGGTTTTCCCCAAAGTTTATCCCGAAAAAGTTGTTGTACTAATTAATACCTGACCATTTAGCCTTTTAACATATGTCTTTTCGTCCTAAGATAGGCTAGAAGCTAGAAAAAAAACGGACACACGTAACATACCACTCCGACACTGCATTAGTTTTTTTCTGGTCCAGCGTGTTTTGGTATTTTCAAACATCGCAGTGTTCATTAGATTTGTGGAAATGTTTATTCCTCTCCGGCATCCTCAAAGACGCCGAATACCCGTCACAACGTTCTTGTACATCACACCTCCAGTTTCGTGACAAATTTTGCCAGGAAAAAAATGTTGAATGAAGTAACCTTCAGGGGAGATTAGAACTGTCAAACACAACACAGACCGCGTCTGGATGCTGGGCGGGCGGGCGCCCCGTCCACCCTCGACAAAACTCGCTGCAGATGCTTTCGTTTCTTCATCCCCTAAGTCTCAAATCTTCCCGTGAAGTGCAATCGCTCTCCTCTTCACCTGGGCCGGGGGCCGTGCTCCCCCCCTCGAGGGGTCCGCGAGGGTTGCGGCGATCGACGGGGGGTGTGGCTCAAAGAAAAGGAAAATTATTTGTATTTTTTTAAATTCATATTTTACAGCGACAATATAAAAATTAGTATTTCAGTAATAAAAATATACGTTGCGTGCATATCGAGTGAGGGAGTAACAAAGACCGATGCCTTTTAAAATTAATATATTGTCACCGGACGAGGCTGTAGGAGGCAAAATAAACACTTAAACTTAATCAAAGTTTTTATTGATTTCACAAAAAATCTGTTATTTTCTGTTCTTAAATTTACAGTTACCTTATTTCTCAAATATTTTACAGAATTGTTATTAAACTGTTTCTTAAATCAAACTATTATAACGCTGTTTTCATTGCTTTGATCACTTTCTAGAATACTCTGTTGATAGTACTCGTCCGATATCTATCAGTCGATCAATCACACACTGGTTACACTGCTTTACTGGTTTTAAACAATTCTAATAGCGCATTCGTGAAACGTCAAAACAAGACTCTCTCCGCCATACGCGCGCCAGATTTTTTATAAGTCACACTGCTTTCTGGATGTTTCGAGACTTTTTTCACACAAGAGTATCCTAGATGATTCCTGAGTGTTGTTGTCTTCGAGAAATTTCGAGATCGCATTTTGCCTGTATAAAAAATAAACCATGAAACAGTTAGCAACCGCCAGAATAACTATGAATTTGATCATAATTATACACAATTTTCTTCTACTTACTAATTAAGTCTCTTTTTCTTTTGTTTAAAATTTTATATTCTTTCTTGTTGTATTATTCTCAATATGGCTAAGTTTTTCTGTATATTAATCAAGTCTCTTTTTCTTTTGTTAAATTTTTTTATTCATTCTTATTGTATTATTCTTAACATGCCTAAGTTTTTCTGCTAATAATAAAGTATCTTTTTCTTTTGTTTAAATATTTTATTGTTTCTTGTTATATAACTCTTAACATGCCTTAGTTTATTTCATAACATATTTATCATTATTAACATATTTCTACAAGTAGAGACCTGTAATTGGCCATCTATATTATATTAATGTTTTCTATGCTTCTTTGTTGTCTCCCATGAATATTAAATAAATAAATATTATGACTAGCTATACCCGTCAAAAAGGACGTGCTTTTATTGCATACTTCAGCCGCCAGTTAAGGCCGTGAGAACAGCGCTATCTAGAGTAGTGTGGAATCTTAATAACGTTAGTGACGGACATTATTAAATAGAGAATTATATTTTTCTTGCTGCGTGTAACTTATTATTATTTTAGTCGTTAGTGACGGACCTTTTTACGTAGAGAATTATATATTTTTTGTAACTCATTTTCTACACCTAATCATGCCATGTGCTAGCGTCAGTGACGGACATTAGTAACATCGAGAATTATATATTTTGATTAATGATTAATACCAATGACATATGCGATATCGTAATTAATGCACTTATTAGTTTTATTACAATATTAATTAATTATTACAATATTAAAAATATCTAAGCATTTAAAAAAACTAATTTAGTGTTTTCAACTTAAAAAATTATAATTAACTAATAACATAGACAAGCTTAGGGAAAGCATAAACTAATTTCGAAAACGAAATGAGATCAGCTTTTGGATTGTAGGAAGTTACGACAGACAGCGAGATTAATATTATTGGGGATAATTACATCAACAACCAATAGCATATACGCTGGAATATATGCTATTTTTATAACTGCATATTCAAACAACCAAAAATTTCACTCTTTGCCGCGTCTAAAGGAGAATGACTTCAAAAAATACAATTTCGTAGACAGTCTACGACGCTGGCCGCGATCTACGCAGCCCTTGTCGTCGTAATCGCCGCAGACGTCTACGACGACAGCCCGCGGGGAACTCCCGGTCAGCGGGAGGGGTCGCGGGACATTTTGGAATTGAATTTATCGGAATAATACGTCATCGCCCGCGGACAATCGCCCGAATAGCCCCAAACGGGGGTGACCTCCTGAAGGGTCCGAACAGCGCGTGTCAAGGTGCTCATAACGCGTGCATTATAATCGTGATTCGATTTAGCTTCAATGCAAACTGCAGGAGGCGATTCGACGGGGTGAAAATTTAAAAAAAAATGACAACCTCAATTCTGGACGCGTCTTAGATCTTTAGGTAGAGTAAAAGGAACCCACCTCCGGTATCAAATTCAGTATTCGTGAAGTTTCTTGATACTTACTAGTGATGGGTCTGCTCTGTACTCACAACTACAATGTAGTACTACATTACATTGAAGTGCACACTTCACACGTTTTGAAGTGTAATGCACACTACAAACTACAAACACTTTAAAGTTATTGAAAGTATATACTTTAAATAGTACACTTCATTTCAAAGCGAACACTACAAAGTACAGACACTTCAAAGTTATCGAAAGTACGAGCACATACTTCAAATAGTACATTTTTTAAGTGAAATTTTTGGGAAGTTGATGTAGATAAATGAAGAAATCTCTGGAAACTGTAACAAACCCCCCCCCCCCCTCATGGTTTGAATTTTTTTTTAGGTCACCAAATGTTACTTCTATTGTCTATTGGATTGTACTTCTATTGGAGAAAATATGAGAAAAAAAAAAAATGGAGAAAAAAAAAATATTTATCTTAAATATTTTTTTAGCTCGCCAAAATTGTAGTACAAAAGTAATTGTACTACAATTTTGTAGTACAATTACTTCATTTCTTCATTTCATTACTTCACTTCATTAATATTACAATAACTTCATTACTTCACTTCACTTCGTAGTATTACAATTACTTCACTTCATGTAGTTTTTACTACAATTGTAGTGTACACTTTGTAGTCTTCAAACTGGTGAACGTGTGTGTGTTGTAGTCTTCATTTTGAAATGTAGTTTTTCCCTTCGCTAATACTTACTGTTGAAATAAAGTAGACATTTGAAGACCCCACGGAAAGAAGTGGTTAACTAACATTCAAGTCATTTTGAGATTATTAGACATTTGCATTTCGCGTTTAAAAAATATGTTTTATTGCTTATTCAAGATTAATTTTTATTGATTTGTGTCACTAAAATATCAAAAAAATATTTACAAAATAAAAAAAAAACACATTTATGCACAAAAAATAAAAGTATACTGATTTTCCCTAAAAAAATTTAATTAATAACCATTTTTTCGCCTCTGGAACTCATTTTTAATAGAATAACTTTTTAAAATTTTTAAAAACCTTTTTAAAATTGGTAAAACACGAACATCAAACAACCCTTCAAATGCTATCCGTTTTTACCATCCATTATCCAAAATTACAAAATACCTGGCATGTTAATTAATAATACAAAACATGTTATGTACCATTTAAAATTATTGAAAAATAATATATAAGTACATATTATAATAGTCTTCAAATAAAAACAAATATATGACAGTACTGCCAGAATAAAATTTATATTAACCATAAATATTCCAATCAAATTATAAGGCGTGTTAATTTCAGAATGATGGCATGAACAATATTAACATGTTATTATTGAAGATATGATGTTCTTCCTATTAGTAACTGATTTGATTTTTATGAAAAAGTGTTCATCCCTATGATTTGAACATGTTCTAATTATTTTTAAGTTTTGAACTTATTTCCAATGGATAGAGCGTACATTATTTAGTTTAGAGGGCTTATTAACTCATTTTTGAGAAAAATGTTAACTTCTTGCCATGGGGTCTTCATTTTCAGCCCTAATTAAAAATAATAAGAAGCTTCCATCTATTGTCAACGTGTGGCGCTTTACATATTTTTCTTCTTGTGTTTCTGGATCAACACACTCCCACAGTTCTTCAAGTTGCAAATCTGACTTGACTGCAATTTCCATGCGTTATAATTTTCCCTTCCCAACTGCTTTTCTATTTGAAGGTTAGAAGTCATCATTGCCACGAGATATTTAATAAGTAATAATACTTTTACTTTCCGGTAATAAATTACAGATAGATTAGGCCTGGGTCCATAACCTGTTGAAATGAAACTATATCACTGAATACTGCCTGATTTATTATAAAAGTAACAGATTACAATTTATCAGAATATTTTAGTAGTATTCTATTATATAGTTTCATTTCAACACTAACTTACTTACATCACGCCGTTTCCCCGTGGGGTTAGGCAGAGAGGATAGAGCGCCACCCTTATATGTCCTGACATACAATTCTCGCCTCATGCACATCTTCGCATGCAAGCTCGACGGTTGTTGAGGCTTCTAACTGGATCATCTTCTAGTTAACCTGGTCATGCCACGTCTTCCGCGGTCGCCCTCTCTTTCTGGCGCCGTCAACACTTGCATCATATATCTTTCTTACCATTCTCTCCTCATTCATTCGCTCAACATGCCCAAACTATCTGAGCGGCACGGGAAGCAAATGAAAACACTGAAAATTAATTAGCGATTTATTAATTAGTGATTAATTCATTATTAAATGGACAAAGTCACTTATCACGCAATTTACTTAGCGCTATTTTTTAAATCATACTATTTCGTAAGCTATTACTCGTCTATGAACATTTAATTTTTGCTGGGAATAATTAATTTATGGGATCGCTTGAAATAGTCGCCTTTATTTATTTAGACACTTAGGTAAGAACTTGCTTGATTATTTCGCTCGATATCTGTCGCTCCGAAATGTGTTTACTTCGCACCGATCGAAATGTAAAAAAACTCTTCCTTTTGCGCGGCGCGGTGCTGCTTTATATACGTGGTACGCTGTTCTTTCGAACTCCCTACAAGATTTTTCCATCTTAGTGTTTAGGAGAAGATTCGCATCGCTTCTAGGCTGTTCCAGGCGTCAATATTTTTCTCAAATAAATGTAAATCTCAGTATAAAAATTAAATGTTTCTATCAAGTTTGTAACTGTGTATATTTATGTAAACATTTTTAGAATAGTTAATAAAAAACATCCACACATAATATAGTAATGAAAAAATATAGTACAGATAAACACGTTGATGTCAAACAGACGAATTAAAATAATGCATCCAACAATGCACCAATATGAGATAATGGATTGATTGAAGCATGAGACGTTAAAGGCGCTGCATCAGACTGCGCGACCAGCAGCCTCCTCCCAGGATATCTCCCGCAGCTGTCAGCGTGACGTGTCATCTGATCTCATCCTGACAGCACTGTCATGTCAGATAATCTAAAATCTCCCCCTCCTCGAATGGACCGATTGACGCACAATAATCTTTAAATGCAGGGCATTATTATGGAATATTTTCAATTATTATTTATTCATTTATCAATGTTTTTACAGTAATACATTTTTTTTAAATGTATATATTTCCTTGCTTGCTTGTTGGCTTAGTAGTTAATACATTCATCGGTGATGCAATGATCGGGTCTCGCTTTTTTTGTTATGATGTGTTATTTATGATTGAGTTATCAAAATAATCATTTAAATTTAATTAAATTAATTACCTTTAATAAAAATTCCGTTAAGCATTGAAAAACTTGATTGCAAGTTATTTTACATTAAGCATTGCAATAAAAACACAAGTCAATCTAATGATATTGGAAATATTTTTATAAAATAGCTAATTTAGATTATAACATGATTATAGATAACTATGATTATAGTTGATTATGAAATTTAAATCTGGTACCTACCTACGTTTGCAAGAAAATATTTTTAACTTGATTTTTTATAATTTTTCACAATTTTCTTGGTTATGATCATATCTCCTGTTCCCACGGTATAAGTCTTTCGCATATTGGAGAGATCTTAGCAATTTACCGATAATTTTTTTCACACAATTTTTGTTTACGAATCTAGAAAATCACAAATTTGTATTGTAAAGCTAAATAATCAAGCTTTTTTCGACACCAGTTTCATTTCTGTATGCTGATCCCAAAAAATATTACAACTACTTTCATGAAAAAGTGATTGAACTATCCCGAAATCTTTCTACACGAATAAAAAAATTCTTCAAAAAGATCAAAATGATTTTGTGGTGACATTATTAATATTATAATTAATAAAAATGTACTTTGTTTTTACTACTTATGTATTGAAAATATCAACATGTTTCAGGTCCAATGGTCCCTTCGTCAGGATACAATGTATACTAACAAATTAAAAATCAAATTCGTCAGGATACAATGCATTCTAACAAATTAAAAATATTGTTATTCATTTCCCATATATTATTTTTTTATATTTCTATTGTCCAAACTTCGATTTTTTATTTTTTGTTTGTTAGTATAACATTTTGATATTTTCAGTTATTATACTAGCTGTAACCCGTCAAAAACGACGAAACATTGGTTCACATCTTTGCTAAGCCCTAGTGTAGGTATATTTATAATATTTTGTCGGTCCACGGAGACCGTAACAACATGCGTAGAGCGGCCAGTTCGGGTTTGCTGGCCCTGGGTTCAAGCCCGTTACGGGGACAGACAGACACACGGACGGACGGACAGACATCGAAATTATTGTTTGATTAAAAAAAAAAGTTTTAAAACTAAATGGCTTTAATACCCTAATCAATATTGTTTTTAAAATATCGCCCAAAATATTACAATAATATTTAAGCTGTATGAGTTTAAAAAATATTGATTATATTGTTTTTATATATCTACTTTTTTATTTAATTATTTACACCAATATGTTTCTGAAAAACCTTTCCATCGTCAGGGTGTTGTATTACTTAAAAAAAAAATTTAAAATTAAAAAAAAATAACCTTAAGGAGATCGTCCGGCTAAGTCCCTCCATTTTTTATATTTCCGTATTTTTAATATATGAAACCTTATTTTTCGTATTTTTAATATATGAAACCTGATGAATAAATTTTAAAATGATATATTACTATCCAAAAATGTTATAAAAACGCAAGAGAAGATATGAGAAAAAATTGTGAAATTCGCTCACTACCGGATCATCGCCTTGATAGCATGCATAGACAAAATATCGTCGGCTTATTGTATCGCATTTTGTCAGAATCTTTGACGTAAAAGAAGAAGATGAGACTGATATATCCATAAACTTACCATAAAGGAAATTAGAGTGTTACACAGCAGTTTTTTTTAAAAACAATGGAAAGATTTGCTTCCTGATGCGGAAAAACACAATCTTTGACAGGAAGATTTATATTCAATCGACATTTGTGCATTCTTCGTGTGTAGAAATCATAATACCTATCTTTCAGTACATAGTACTCTTTACGCTTTATGAGTTCTTAACCCCAATTCCTATCCCGCATCCTGCTCCGGATATTTACAGCGTCTTTCCCTTCCTGTTTGCCTTCATCTCGTTCCACTGCGACCTGACGCGATTTCTTTTATTTACCTCACCGTGGTCTTATTTAATCATGGCAGGACAGCGGCATCGCAGATCGACAGGAGGTCTTATTAGTGCTTCGTGTAGCGTGGTAGCCTTTATTATTTTTGATGGTCGCAATAGCATCTGTTTGCTAATAATACCCTTCTATTTGTCGTGTTTCTTGTGTATTATACTACGGATAAGAGGCACAAAATTGATACAAGACGAGTATAAAATTGTAGAGCATTCAATTTGTAAAATTTTACAAATTGTGAAGATGATATAATCCATTTATTTGGGCAGTGGGACTGTATCACAGTGGAAGACTGTCATACTAACTTACTTACCATCACGTCGTTTTTCTGCGGGGGTAGGCAGAGAGGATAGAGCGCCGCACTCTTTTGTCCTGACACACAACTCTCGCCTCATCCACATTCATATTGTTTGTTGTTGTTGAGCCTCCTAACAGTACTATCCTCCAGTATCTGATTAATATGGTCGAGCCACGTCTACCGCGGTCGCCCTCTCTTTCTGGTGCCGTCAACACTTGCGTCATATATTTATTTATCTTACCATTCTGTCCTCGTTCATTCGATCAATGTGCCCAACCTGAACGACCCTTTTTTTGATTCTATCGACAATGCTAAGATCGGCTTTAAATTCTTTCCTTACATCTTCATTCTTTAGTCTATCATAAGTGGATTTAAGACTGTCATCCCTTGCACATATCTATTTACACCGCAGTTAAAATATTTATTCTTGCATAATTAAATCCGCTAGTAAAAAAATGTATTTCTTACAATAAATAGTTATTTTTTAAATTAAAATCTCCTTCCACCGAGTCTCGTCTTAGAAATTTTACTTCTTAGGGTATTGAGTTTTTTTCATAATTGTTTCAAAATTAACAATCTCGTAGTAATATTTTCAAACAAGTAATAATCATTGAAACCAGCCATGAACCAGATTGTGCACCAAGAAATATACGTTATTATCTGATTTGTGTCTTCTGGTGTATTATACCGTGTTTTAAACCTTTCTGACCGACGTTTTGGATCCCGTTGCAGGGTCCATCATCAGGGCTGATAATGCAATGGGATCCGAAACGTCGGCCAGAAAGGTCGTAAAAACGCAACATGATTCCCCAGAAGACACAAACCAGAAGATTCTGAGTGGCCGTGAAAACCTGAAAAAATTCTTAAATATACGTCGGTTCATATATATTTTAAAGGTCTGGTCGTAAAGCGGGTAACTGGATAATATCTTTTAAAAACAAATAAACCGACCGTAACATTTCTAATTTCCTTTAACAATAAATCAAAGATCCCTCAAAGTGATAAAACACCTCGCGCAGTCGATTTACGATGCACAGCTTTTTTCTTTTTCATCCGGGCTTCTGGTCTTCTGGAACGAGACTCCAACTCCTGATATCTTGACCACTAGATGAATTTTGAAATAATCACATCAAGTTGCTTCAACCAATCAGTAGTGTTTGATTATTTCTTTCTTATTCTCTGATTTTAACGATAATTTTCCCCTATAATCCAAGCTACCAGTTCTACCTGTTACCTGATTAACTGTTCCGTTACAAAACACCTTACTTTGTATTGTGAATTTGAGAACGTAGGAGCAAAACGAGCTATTTGATTGTAAATTGTTTTTTGTATGTTGTGTTTTGGTGAATTGTGAACAAGATATACCTTTAACAAAACTACCACAGAAAAAAAGGTAGGTGAAGCTGAAGAAGATACGTAAAAAAGCTGTCACGAAAAAAAATGATAAAAGCAGAAGAATATCGACCAGAGCGACCAAATCAATTCGAATGGCAGGGGTCACTAGATAGAACAAAAAATAATGTCTAGCGCTTAATCACTATAGGAGTGAATTTCTTAGCCTTAAAATATAAAGTAATTATTATTATTTACAAAACATATTATTTCAAGACATATTAACCTCAAAATTCAAACGTCAATTTTAAATAATACAAAGTAATGCCCAACAAAACGCATTTTTAAAAAATAATTAGACATTTTTTTGCATTTATTCTATGCGAATGTATCAGGAGCTCATGTACGCCATAGGATTGATTGAAAATTGATGAAAATTGTTGTGGAAAAAATGCCAAATACTTTTCAAGTGTATGTCTTCCTGTTTATATTTTATCAATGTTTTTTTTATCAGTGCAGTTGTTCAGTTGGGGTAGTGTTTGTTAGTTGGGAGTTGGTGCTCCTGCAGCCCTGACTAGATAATGAGTTGCAGGCGTTAATGGTGGCGCGGAGTGGCGCTGCCAAGTGCCGGCGCTGCTTCTCCTAATGAAGGACTTTCGACGGCACTCCTCACAATGGGCGAGGGCCACTTGGCCTTGCTTCGTTAAATGAAGAGTTGGGCGCAGCGACGGCCCCGCCAGGGGTATTCAAATCGACGCCCTTATATTCGCGATATTTTTTTATCAGCTCTCAAAATTAAATTGGCTGATTTTTGCAAAGTCTTGTTGATGATTTTATTATATATCGCCGCAGTATACACTAGCTGTGCCCGCAGCTTCGCCCGCGTGGAATTCAGTTTGAGACTAGAGTATCAATGAAAAATCAATGTAATCTAAACTACTCGTCCAAACCATGTTGTGTAAAAGGCAATTTTTATCTATATACATAATTTTTTTTGACGATAAGTAAATTGATTTTGATAAGAATTTAACATTAATTATTTTAATTACCCCCGACATATGAAAATTAATTTTAAATATGTTTTTTATTCATATTTTATCAATTTGTGTATTAACCTTGACATGTGATATATATTGTCGCAGATTTTTAAAGAACTTCTACAACTTTATATAGAAAGTATTTAAATATTTATCACCTTTAGGGCAGCGTTCGTAAAAAACTAATCGCTGGACGATTTTTTCATCGAATTTAGATGTAAAATAGGTCACCACGAAAATCCCTTACATTTTAACGAGATAATATATAGCTGAAAGTCACTCTGAAAGTCCATTCTAAATATTGGTGAAGAAATTTTTGAAATCGGATTGTTTCAGAGATTACCTTCTACATACAAACTTACAGACTCACAAATTATACCTCTTGTATATTAGTATAAATAACAAACGTAAATTTCTTGATATACGCTCATTTTGAAAGAGTTATGAAAAGATCAAATTAAATTACTTTTAATGTGTTACTCTTAATTTCAAGCGGGTTTTAGGGCGGCATGTCAGCATCTTGATTCCACCCAGGTACCACTGGATGACTGAATATGTCCTTCGAGTGAAAATGTAATTAATGAATAGATTTTTCCGGATATCTTTTTTTAAGTGAGCTATGTAAATTTTTTTAAATTAACACTGAAGTATGTTGAGAAAAAATCGCACTTTTTTAATAATATATTTTAAATTTATAAAATATTATTTGTAGAAAAATAAAAAATACCTCTAAAAACGCATGTCTTCAATTTTGGCTGACAGTCGATTCTAAATGGAGAATGGAGACGTGCCAATTGTTTCGCCATATTTCCCGTTGATTGTTTAATTGAAACAATTATCGCGGCAGTTCTGCTGTCGGTCCTTCATCACGTTAAGGATGAGACCAGCCTCTCAGCTCTTCAGGATTCCTGAATGAAAAGGTCCTAGCGCACTCTGCGATGCTGGGAAGACCTGGCTGCAAATAAGCTTGTTAATTAAGCATCCACCATTTTATTTGACATCTTTGAAACCCTGTTACAATATTGTCGCAAAGAGATGTTGATATAATTTACGTATATCAAAGTGAATTTTCTTAAAATAAATAACTCAGATGATTCGTCGCACAACTCAAGAATATTCAAATTAAAATAACTAAAACAAAATGCCTTTTCGAGGTTATACTTCGTTGATAGTTTTTCATTATTGCATAGTTTCTGTAGTAAGAGACATTTGTGCGTCATGCTGTTCATAATATAAAAAAAAAGTAAGTAAGTTTGTAGAACTTCATAATCATATACCTATACGTAAATAAAATACTTTTAGGTATTGATTCTACGAAGTTATTTTATTTAAAATACGTTTCTGTTTATGAGGTCATTATCAATCTAACAATTTAACTCATTATCAAATATCAATTTTTGCATGAAATGACGTGAAACCACATGATTCAATGGGTATTTCGAGGATTTTTATAATTTTTTCACTTCATAAATCATTCAAGTACCTAACAGTTTTGTTACATCTCTAATTATATTTTAATGTAACCTATTCATAATAGAAAAAGGCAACTGTAAAATTATATAATTAATAGTTAAATAATAAAGAAAGTCTCATAATAGGAAAATTTCACATATTACAAATACCGATGAAAATATATGAAATAGATTCATAAATATTATATAATTGTATTAGGTATATGAATCAGTATGCATAATGTGGGGTAATGTTTTTTATTCATAATTGTTAATATAAAAATCTTTAATAATATGACTTATATAAACGCACATGATTGGTCGTGACGTATCAGCGTTTTTGGTAAAATGCTTTAGTATTTGTGTATCCTGGGTACCGTACAATTGTGACGCACCTACGCATACTAGTGAAATAACGAGTTTTGGCGGAAATTTAAAATATTAAATTTCAAAAATGTTATTCTCATAATATATGCAGACAATTTTTTTTTCGTAGACATATTTTCTAGACTAAAGTAAAGATTATTCTATTAAAAAAAAGTTAAATTTCTCTATTATGATTGTTTAAAAAAACAGCAAAACAGCTGTAAATAAAATACATAACTCGGGCTTCAAAAAATACTTAGATGTATATCGATAGTCCTCAAGGAGAATCGAACCCGGATCCCTTCTGTATGAAAAGCCCACTGAACTACTAAGGCCACTAATGAATTTCTTGGTTATCTGTTTTTCAAAGTCTGGAAGGATGTTCGCCCGAAAAAGTTGCTTGTGAAAAACGAAGAATAACTCGATGGAAAATTCAAGAAGCAAATGACTATTCGTGTAGGTCCCCGATATCTCATGTCGTAAGACACCATTGTGTGGTTGTGGCATTAGCGAGAAATATGAACGAACGGACCTTAATGTCCGCGTAGATTACTTATTAAATTAAAGCCGACATGGTCTGTGGTGTCCGCTGCGGATTTTCACAGACAAAGTTGATTATAGAGTGGGCTTTGTGAAATTGTCCACAAAGAGCTTGCGGGTACCTACTCTTGATGCCATGCGACAATGATTTATTTCATTATTTTCTGTTTGGGAACATGTAATATTATATAGTTATCAGGCGCGTGCGGCCAGTAGGTATTAGGTATATTGCAGCATGAGATGTATGTTAAGATATATTATCACAGTGCGTTCATTTGAAACATTTGGTCCATACACATCGTTGACGGACCAAGTATTTCTATGCAGCATTAGTACCACGACGGGACTCATATAAGAAAAAAACGTGAATTTTCATTTTTTCGTGGATGCAGACACAGCAATATCAAGGAGAAAAAAAACAGCGCGAAAATAAATAAATAACTAATTTTGAAAAATGAATGTCGTAGCTTTAATATATGGGGTATAAAAGCAAATGCAGCAATGTCTAAATTAATTTGAATGCAGTCATCGAGGATTACTAATTTATAATGTACTGAACTCGAGATTTTAAAAGAAACAAAGCTTATAAATCGATGGGAAACATGATTTTGGAAGGGGTAGATATGATTTTGGAAGGGAAATCTAGAACTTGTTACATTTTAAATTAGTAATCCTCGATGACAGCATTCAAAACATTAAAAAAAAATTTGGATATTGCTGTCTTTGCTTTATATCCCACATATGATCTTAATATGAATTTAAAATTATAATACAAGATATCGAACTTCAAACTAGCCAGTATTAGAAAACGTCAATTGCATAGGTAATTACCTGATATTTTCCAAAAAAATAGGAAATTTAATGTTTACTTGATAGAAAATAATTTGTATTTCCTTACTTTGTTTATTTGTTTATTTGTGGGTGAGCAGCTTGTGGGCTGATATACCCCAGGTTTTTTACAATGTCATTTAAATATCAATTAAACAGTACTAGAGAGAAAAAAAACAGAGAAAAGAGGAAAAAATTGCGATTATTATAACAGAAGGAAAAAAGTAACCCATAAAAACCAAGTTTTTACTATACTCCCTTTCTTTATAAAATATAACAATAATTAAAGACGAATTAAAACATATATCATAACACTAAACTTACAGAAATTTAATATATTTCTAAAATGTCAGATGTTTTGAGATGTCAAGATTTTGATAGATTCAATTATCATCAACATTGTAACTTATGACTTTCCAGCGTCAAATGATTTAGTCAGAATCAGATTTGAGTAATGTAGAATTCTTTAAAACTAAGCAGAAATCTAAAAGAAATAAATTATTATTTGATTTTTTCCCAAAAAACCCAATTTTGCTGTCATCTGTGAACCAATTGTTTTGTAAATTTTATAAATTCGTAGTGATGTACCTATTATACCGACGGAGTAATTCAAATTTAGAAAAAATTCCGCGACGTTATCGGGTCGATTCCAATTTGAAAAAAACAATAAAATTTCTAAAAATCCTAAATTATACTATAATTATTAATTTTTTTTAACGAAAATTTGATAGATCTTCTTGATCGTCTCCACGAGTCTGCTTGCCAAGTTTCAGGTCGATTGGATCACGGGAAAAGGGTCAAAAATCGATCCAAAGTTTTTGTTGACGGCAAGCAAGCAGACGCCACGAGTTAATATAAAGGGAGTAAAGAAAAGATAAAAAACAATACATATATAAATATAATCATTGATCTGTTTCTAAAAATTTGTCTAGTCTTTTTTGAAGGTGTCCACTGTGGTTGCTTCAATGACGTTTCTTGGTAGCTTATTCCAGCTATCAACCACACGGTTTGATCTTCCTTATTTGTTGTAAAGGAACTCTTAATACCTGCATAAATTTTTTAATAATAATATTTGAATTGTTTTTGCCCTTGTCTTTAAAAGAGGAGTATGGGGAAAATATTTAGTTTGTATATACTCTTTTTGATAAAAATGTCTTTGATTGTTTTTGTAGTCATTTTTTATCTGTAAACTTTCTGATGCTATCCGGTATAATGTTAAAATATTTTTCCCTAGATATGTATAGCTGCGCTAATGAGGTTTTAAAATTTTGTTGTGAATATGTGTTTTTGTCGTGTGTGATTTTCAGTTATAAAAGTATGCCTGTGCCTTTGTATGTATTTTTTTTTGTATTTCTCCGGAATAGATCTATAAATTTTAACACTTTTTTTTTTTTATTACTAGATGTGTTGGATAATCCATTTGTTTTCTTAATATTATTTTGATTGTAGATACAATTTCCAGGTAGAGTGTTAGTTATTTTTAATTTTAATTGATTATTATAATCAATGATTTATTAAGACCTGAATTACATCTATGATAATAATTGTGATAATAGGATTTCGAGGCACGATTTTATTGTATGATATGATTCAATACGCGCGTGATATGATACATCATATATGTACATGATACATGATATTGATGTCAAGTATACATATTGGTTCAGAAAATATGAAATGTTTTTAATTTGTTAATTTTTTAATTTTATTTATGTATAGAAAGGACAGCACACAGTACATCCAAATAATAATATATAATATATACAATAAAATACTAAATAAAAAATAAAAATACAGTGCAAAAAATAATTATTTCATTGAACAGGAAATCATCATAATATCAAAAACATGCACCTCTTACCTGCTTTACCTAGTATCATTCACCAAAATAATTTTTAATTATAGACAATTATTATAGACAATTATTATGATTATAGACAATTATTATTATAGACAATTAATTATAGACAATTGACAATAATTGTTGCCAAGATGCCAAGTAACCAGTCATAATATCCTATTTTTGCCCTTTCACTTCAATTTTGAAACGAGATGCTACAAAGAATTTACGTACTATACGAATCCCTGGTAATATCTAACTTGGAACAATACTATAGAATCATCGATAATGGTCTACAGTAATCTAGAGATGTCTACAGCATTCGGGAAGCATGGGAACCTTCTCCCAAGCACTAGAATAATCTAGGAGGTTCTAAAAACCAGCGTTTGGTTATAAAAGCCGGAATAAACCACGGCGCGCGAGTTTTGCTTTGACCGTTCGATCAGTGCCAAGTATTTACGCACGGGACGACATCCGGGGTGCCCAGTCGTGGTATAGCGTGCGACAGAATTTTTTTTAAATTTAAAAATATAATAGAAACCTGAAAAGGTTAACGGATAACATTTTTTACATGATTCAATATAGGAATATAATAATAATGTAATTTAGATACAAAAACATTTTTTATAATTGGCCGAGTTTTAGCATTTTTGTCACATCTGTTTTGAATTTGTCATATCGAGCGAAATAATCAGGCGAGTACTTACCTAAGTGGCCAAATAAATAAATGCGATACTAAAGTTTTTATATACGAATAATATATTGCGAAATAGTGTAATTTAAAGAATAGCGTTTAGTTTGATACGTTTTAAGTGACTACTCGTATGTCCATTTAATAATGGATTAACACTAATTAATTAACAAACTTCCATTTAATTCGTTTATGTTATAACGTATAATTAATATACATGAATTAAAATTCTTAAAAAATATAGAAGAATCCTGCATGGTAACCCTCTCAGAGATATGAAACAGATCAATGTCCAAACTGATATTGTTCGGCAGAGCGAAAGCTCTTCCAACAGGCGTAACCATCGGCAGGTTGGTCCTGTCCTGTTAGTTGTATATTTAAATGTGAAACAATCTATGCTGACGCCAAAGTTGACGAAGCGTACAATGTTATATAAAAGCGGTCAGTACATGGTTGCCATAACAGCGCAAGCCAGTGCAAATAGACCCGTTCGTCTGCCTGGAACCATTATCTACGAAACATTTATTTGTATAATAAAAGAGTTTTCACCTGCGTGTGTGCTACGAATACCGAGCAATTGATAACTAGTAGGTATAAACCAAGTAAATCATATGTCGATACCTCCGTCATAAACGTAAGAAAATGTAGTATTGTTTCGATAAAGTAATCTTCCTGCTCAATAAGTTCTTGAAGGCGAAATAAGTAACATAAGAAATCTAACTTATGCCCTTAATTTTCTTTTCCCTTTGTGTTATCTGCGCGTCATTGATTTGTGACCGACTATTGTACCCTTAACGAGAACATCGCTATTTCCTCCGAAGGGCCCTTAAGTAAGCAACAGTTATCGAGAGGCGATATTCCGCACTGAGAGACAATGAAAATAGATTTCCCCAAAGTGGGGAAAACGAAAGCTGACAACACTTAAGAACAAAAACAATCTGTCAAAATAGCGAGCATTGTCTGCGGCATTATTTGTCTGTGGCAATCGATTGTTTTCCATCTAGGGA
This sequence comes from Agrypnia vestita, assembly GCA_016648135.1. Classification (NCBI taxonomy): domain Eukaryota; kingdom Metazoa; phylum Arthropoda; class Insecta; order Trichoptera; family Phryganeidae; genus Agrypnia; species Agrypnia vestita. The sequence goes on from JADDOH010012161.1 coordinate 25,047, forward strand.
GTTTATCTGTGGAAATGAATCATCTGTTTTTGCGGGAAAAGATGGGCGCTGCCGCGATTTATTAAAGGCATTATTTCATTTGGAAAATAATAGGTGTAATCTTTCAATTGCTGGTCTAGGAACTACATCTGTTAACCTGGAAATATAACGTTGATTATATGTGGTCGAGATATGTATTGTATCACACCTTTGTGAAGAATATATTCAAAGATTGAATCTGTAGCATTTTTGGCTAAATCCAAGATAATGGTCCCATAGCATATACAACGAAAATGATTATTTCACTATATTGTTGAATGTGCTAATAATAAAATGAAAGATAATTTACGTTTAAAAAGTAAGTATTAAATTAGATATTACACTTAAAAGTTTCGAAAAATGCACTGCATATTTTGACATTTCCTAGGCAATATATGAGGTTAGGTTAGGTTATTAGGTTTGGTTTGGTTAGGTTATTAAGTTTGGTTAGGTTAGGTTATTAGGTTTGGTTTGTTTAATTTAGATTACGATTATTTTAGTTAGATTAAATTAACAGGACATTTTATTATATAGTGAAATACTTATTTTCATTGTATGAACAATGGGACCATTTGCTTGGATTATTCCGCATTTTTTCAGTATTTCAATGAAAGTATATACATTTTATTGATTTGTACTTTATTTTATGTTTCACGTATGTAATTTCTCAGACTGAACAAGTCAATAATTATACCAAAGATAATAAATTTCCATAGCATCAGGCATATCTGAAGAAATTTGTCATCCGACGTAAGCAATACTAATGATCGGAAGTAAAGCATGAAATTGGCAATGAAAGAATTAAAGTAAAATGAATATGGTCGCTCAAAATAGAGTACAAAATGAACAAATTAAGAACGAATGTAGAATTGTTCGTATTGGTTTCTCTGTAATCGGTGAATTGTCAGAATAAACTGCGTTTTTGCGCAATGCCGTCGCTTATTTGTAAAGATCCGATTTCCTCGAAGTTTCCGGCATAGTTTCCCTTATTCAAGTTCTTTCTAAATTAGCTTTACTTATTTATAATGTACTGAATTGGAGATTTTATAGGAAACACAGCCTGTACATTTATAAGGAACATGATTTTTGAAGGAATAGATATATTAAATGTAGAATTAAACAGCTACAATCTACATTAATAATCATTGGTGACTTGCATATAAAATATATATTATTTTTTGGATATAGTTGTCTTTGCTTTTATACCCAACATGTGTAGTTCTTAGTGTTTGAGAATCTCAGGAAAATATTATTTCATTGCCTTTCCATAAAATAATTAAACATTAAACAAATCTATTCTATTAATAAAAATATATTTACTAGCAACATACATATTAGTCAGTGGCGGACTGTATAGTGCCATGAGTAAAAAATCAACTTGTATATAAATGTACTACCTATGTTTAAAGCGAATTTTTTTACAAGACGTTTAGTTACTTTTTTAAATCTACGTAGATATATTATATGGATCAAATATTAAATTTTTATTTTTTTCCAGAAATTTGAATTACGAACATAGTTTTTAAAAGGGGAATGCACCCCCCTCCAGTGCACATTGCAGGCTGAACAGGAAACTGGTTGAACAGGTTCCGGTGACGAGTCCTGTCGTCAGTCAACAGAATGAAAAGCGGACCGTCTTCCACTTCTGCGACAAGAGTCTGTCTGTCTGGACGTTGAAGTCGCGGCGCGGACACATACGTCACATACTAAAAACCTCTTTTGTTCTCAGCTGAGACGGCGATACGCCGCCCGCTTCCCTCCCCCTCCCCCGCCCTTTGGAGGCCCTCGCCGCGGCAATTAAATGTAATTTACTCCTTATTAAGTGTAAGTCGGTAGGAATGTTCCCGCCGCCAGATAGAGACATCTCGGATTCCTCCGCAGAAGTACTTCCCGGGAGGGGTGTGAAGATGGCCGGTTCGGGTCCCGGCTAAAGACACGGCGCGCCGACACGCAACGCCGTGAAAAAGCGTGTTGCGGCCGACACGCTACTTTCTCCGCAATGTTCGTGACTCGTTCGTGTAAATTACGTAAATGTATCGATTTGTTGCTCGTACGCAGTCAAGTGCAGTCAGGTACGTGCCTGCTTTGTCTTGGATGATTAATTAATTGAATAGTTTTTACATTCATAGTCCTCATCGGCATCGTCGGCCTGTGTGATAGCACTCCTGGATTTAGGCTCGTCCCGGTGATCACAAATTATCTTTGTCTTAATCCATTTCATTATCTGTTATTCGTGACTCTTCTCATGTACGTTCAACCAACATATTTTTTGCTGTTGTGAGGTGGAAGAAAATTATCAAGCAAATTTATAGGTCACAACCGGTAGGAAAATCTTATATTTTTGCTACCATTCATACATACAGGTCAGGAACCAAAACTCAACTCAAAGAGATTCCTCATTATTGCTATCGCTTACGCTATGTGTGAATAAGACATCCAGATCTAATATGAATTTGTAAAGCTTTTGTTACTGAATATTCAAACATTGTCAGGGGGACAGGAGCTAATCGTTCCTCTGGCAGCTGCAAGAAATATCGTTTGAGATCTTTTTATAGTAGATAAGGTATTATGCTGTATCCTTTTTCTTCAACAGGCCAAGATACCTAGTTGATTAAGCAAAAAAAGTAGTAAAAACACTCATACTTACGCTTCCGATAACAGAAACAACTCTGAAAGATAAGATTAAAGGACACTTTAAATATATTGGAAAGAAAAATTCTGATGTAATGTGATCCATTCAAAGTATAAAAGACCAGTAACCAATAAATAGTGATTCATCTGCGTTTCTAAAGAGGCGAATAAGAAAAGGTATGTTGAAACTATCCTGGAAGTACGACGTTGTAGCTGACTATACAATACATTACAAACATTTTCGATCGCCACTTCCGGAAGCCATTTTCGTCAACATATCGTAGGATCATCATCGGCGTCCGAGTATTATCGGATATCATTTGTCGTTTTTGATCTCGTCTCCATCATATATAGTACACGCAATTTATTGTACCTATCTACGCTCCATTCCACTCTCGCCTCCCGTCACATCCACCGCCATCTCCCCGCCTGATTCCGGAAACTTGCATCGGGAAACAACGTTTCACATAAAAAACAAAGGCATATTCATCTTTCACTGAGTTATTCAAAAACTGTATTCTTGTCGTTTACGGATATCATCCAGAAGTTTTCTGTTTGCCTTGTTTTGAATTTGGTGGATGATGTGTACCCTCCTAACGATCCGCTTCTCTCAATAAAATTTCTGAGGTACTCGTTGTGTCTTAGAATGTGTCCTATACATTTTTTTTTTATTTTACACTTAAACTGGTCGCAGAAATAATAACTACAACCGACATTCTGACTGATTTATTTGATTCGAGAGCGCGGCGTCGTACTCTCCTGTCCCGCGTGGAGAAAGCACACGCTGGCACGCACGCGCATGCAAAACAGATTTTTTTATAGTTCCCGATACAAGGAAGTTCAGGCAATAAAGTTTATTTTAATGGTCATGGAAAGACGAAGTGCGCCGTCCAGTTTTTCAATTCTCGGTCGCGTCGAATTATACTCACCGGAGATACACTGCTCCCGGTCTGCAGACGTGTCCGACGATTGTTTCGTATTGAGGTATGCGAAATTTTAATCATTATACGTCTCGCGTTCGATATATTATCGAGAGCGCTGCGGAGAATGAAATGGGACATCTTCAAATAAAAAAAGCTTGTGGGTTGCGCCAAAAATGCGCGATCCACGTGGCACGTTCTTTTGCTTTTTAGTATTTTGTTTTTTTTTACTTTGAAAGGTACTACTCGCGTCACTGATAACCATAGCTGTTAATAATATATATTTTTTATGTAAATAAAATTAAGTGGTGTGCTGCATATAAACAGTTAAGGCAAAATAGCCAATCTAGTATATTATTTAGATGATTTAACGTGAGGTAGAGTGTAGAGTACCGGCGAGAACGCGAAACGTGTATATTTTTATTTATTTATTTATTTATCAACGCCCTACAGGGCTTTTATAAACAAATAGGTAGAGCGTATATTTTTATAATTGATAGTTTAAAGAAAAAAATAATATCGTATAAAAATAATAATGGCATAAAGTGGAAATCAAATACTTAAAATACAAATAAAAATATATAACAAGTATATAGCAAATCAGAAGCCCAAGGAAAACATAATATAACAAAATTTCAAAAAATCAAAAAGTAATGACATAGAGTGAAAAGCAATAGCATAAGTTTAGAAAGTCATAATATATTAAAAATATTACATAACAGTTAGTTGTTGTCTCACTCAACCAACAATCAAAACAAATACAAATCAATTATTTAAGTCCAGTTTGACAAATACTGGTGATCTTTCAATATACATTTTTAAATATGTTTGAATATTATAAAGTTGTTGGCAAAGACGTCAAGTTGCTCGTATCTGTTTGCTAGTCTAGGAAGCCTTTGCGGTGGGGAATTAAAGACGTAGTTGGTAGCTGCAGTTTCCACGGCAAACCTGCATGACTCCTAGTTACGCGAGACGGAACCCGCAAGCAAATATGTTCTAGTAGTTGAGGGCAGTCGATAGTTCCATTTATTAATTTGTGTAAAAATCGATCGTTTTCCATGATGGACCCTGCAATGGGAAATGTCGGCCAGAAATATCTTAATAAATGGAACAATACCCCAGAAAACACTAAGCAGAAGATTGCCAATGTGTTCGCTAATGTTCCATAATAGGACAAGTACCAGAAGAAGAAGATTATGCATTGCTGGTTTCTTTCTCTTTCCTACTTCATGCCAGCAATAATTGCCTCACTCAAATGAGAAATGGCTTGTTCTGCATTTCCATTCAAGTCTCTCCATCCAGCTTTGTGGCAACCATATCGCCAAAGTCCGGTAATCGGACAAGTACTAGAAAAAGGATATTTAATGACAACTATTTTCCATAAAAAAATAGTGTTTCGGGACCCCTACAGAGTCCGAGGACGATATGAGGATTCTGGAAAGACATGAAGCGTAGGTGCATACGTGTAATGGACGATAGAGTTGTTGAACCTAAAATAATCATCTCGAGATTTTTTTTATACTTGAGTGGAGAAGTGAGTGTTTCACTTGGATTGTTCCACTATGATGAAAGCAACGGCTGAAGAACCAGGCAATAGTACAAAAAGCGTCCGCAACCTGGATGGGGGACGCGTGTTCCAGTTAAAGAAACATGAAGAGGACTAGCTTTGACGACATAACGAACAGCTGTTATAGTTTTACCTTCAGGAAGACAGTGCGTTATGTATGGTTATGTAAATGATAACACTTAAATCTTGGTCTCTGTCACGGCTTCCAGTACTAGCTCGCATTAGGGGAAAAACGTCAGGCAGATAGTCCTCTAGAAATGATCAACTTTATCGATGCTATCCATCGTTCGTATTTAAATCTATTTTTCACGCCATTCTCTCTTCTATACCTACGGCTGACTCTTATTCATCGCTTAGTATTCAAAAGGGCTGAGAACATTTAGAAAGGTAAGCCCTGAGATAATCTACATTTCATCTAGTGCATCTACAAGGAGACCTACGTATTCGGTCCTAACCATTTTCAGTTAATACAAGCCTCTCCGTGTTTGTTATCCTCTACCAATACAGCGGAAGTATCAAAGGGAAAGCTGGAGATGGGAATAGGAAGTCACAAACCTACAAAATAACAAAAAAATTATGAATATAATAAATTACTGTGATTGAGGAGTTCCTCAAACGACGAAGCAATTAGTTTATACACTCGACGAAGCATTTATGGATGCTAAGGGTACATAAATTCCATTTAATCAAGATAAATGTTTTGTTTCAATAAGTTTTTGAGGAAAGGGATGGGAATATTTGGAAAACAAGATATACAGATGACTTATGTAACATTTCTGAGAATTTCAGACTCTTTTTACACATGAATTTGATTACGTCCAGAGAATTCAATAGCAGAGATCTCGAAAAGAATCCTTGATGGACACCTTAATGACAGGAATAGAGTGAAAAAGCAGTTCGGCGTAAAAGATTCAGTAAAAGTGCTGCAGTTTTATAATAATTGAATGAACGTAGACAGTCGTAGAGGCAAAGGCTCTGTAGGGGCTGTATCACCATTGAAGAATTTACGCTTTTTGGAAGGCTCATCTGAAGAGCCCCACAAAAGGACCCCAGAGATGTCAAATTGGATCTGAGCCTTCTTTATTACCTTAACGAGGTTACCTCCACTCGGAGAAGTGCAGACTGCTGTAATGGCGGCCGGGTGAGAATGGCGGGTGGGTGTCATCAGTCTTGCCGCAGCCAGTGTGTGAATGGGCCACTTAACGGCACTCTCCGAGAGAAGGAGCCATTCTTCTCCGCCATAAATCTCGGCCCGGCACCATAATGGCGGTGTAAGAAGTCCGCAATTAAAGTCATCATTTGATCCGCCGCCGGTGATTAATAGTAATCGGTTAATTAACACATTTATACGGAGACGCGCAAGAAGTGTAACGAGCGCCATTGTGGCGCGGGACCCGATTCGAACCGCCGGCTGCCGTAATTTATAAATGTTACTGTTTTGCGTTTATTGATTTAATTCGCTTTACGTTAGGTCCATCCGTTCCGCTTCTGTGCGGGATTCGATCGACCGATTAATTTATACTAAAAACTATTTTCTCACGGAGAGATTTGGAAGATTATGAAACATTTATTTAATTGATTTGATTTTAATTGACGGCTGGCTTGAAGCCCATTCAAGGATACGAAATCAAAAATATATTATAGATGTCTCACAGAGACGAAATTGTATTTTTATGGGAAAGTAGGTATAGAAATCTTTGGGTGTACATAGGGCCCCCGAGCTATCTTACGGCTGGCTTAAGTGATCACTTTACACAATGTAACGTTCGCTATTTCCACCCATGATAGAACTATGCCTACTAAATTTTTGGAAGTTGTATATATTTAAATTATACGACATGTTTCATATATGTGTTGCAACAATCCTCAGCGCGGCCGGCAACCAAAGCTTTTTCATTCCCCTTAAATGACCACAGATGAGGCAACTATTTTTGATTTTTTTGGAGTTTGTTAAAAATATCCTTTATATGTGTTATGATATTCTTCCGAATTATTAGTATTACACTAGAATACGCCAGAAATATTATTTCACATTTATTAAACTCCTTTTTACCAGTTTTTTCATTCAGAATATTTTGAGTATGTCCAAATTTTTCAGAACAGTACTGGATTTTTGTCACAGAGACATCATTAGACATAATTAATGATGTCCCTGTGACAAAAATCCAGTACTTTTCTGAAATATTTGGACATACTCAAAATATCCCCAAAAATAACCTCTTGAATTATCCAGAATATTTTGAGTCTGTTCAAATCTTTCAGAACAGTGCTGGATTTATGTCACAGAGACATTATTAACCTACTTTCCCATAATAAAAATACAGTTTCGTCTCTGTGAGATATCTATAATATACATTAATTGATTAATAATGTCTCTGTGGCATAAATCCAGCACTGTTCTGAAAGATTTGAACAAACTCAAAATATTCTGAATTGTAAATACTGGTAAAAAAAGGAATTTTAACAA